>JAIGNY010000865.1:2962500-3105000 GCA_020152595.1 Chiridota heheva | reverse complement strand
CGGGTGTTGTATCTTCTTGTTTTTAGCAGGGGCCAATCTAATTTATGAAGCATGTTTTTTACACTAGATTTATAAGAGTAGTCTGCCATACAGAACCTGGCTGCTCTCCTTTGAATAGATTCAAGTTTATCCACATCGCACTGGTGATGGGGGTCCCAGACTGCTGATGCGTACTCAAGTACTGGCCTGACTAGAGCTTTATAAGCAGTGGATTTAACGTCGGTGGGACAGTTTGAGAGGTTACGTTTTATTAGGCCAAGTACAGAGTTAGCTTTCTTGGTTATGTAATGCATATGTTTATCCCATCTAAGTTTATGATCAATTTTAACACCTAGGTATGGGTGGGAGTTGACATGTTTTAGCGGCTGGTTGCATAAGGTATAAACAGGTGATTCAAAGCATTTCTTTGATGAAATTGTTAAGATGTAGCATTTAGAGGGCTTGAAATTCATTTGCCATTTATTTTGCCATTGTTCAAGTTTGTTAAGATCATCTTGGAAGATTTGTTGGTCAGAGGGGTTATTAATTGTTCTGTACACAAGGCAGTCATCAGCAAACAGTCCAGCTGTGCTGTTATATTATCAGGGATGTCATTTACATATAAAAGGAAAAGTAATGACCCAAAACAGTGCGTTGTGGTACACCGAATAAAACCTGTTTAGAATCAGAGATTTCACTATCACAGACAACACGCTGGATGCGGTTGTTGAGGAATGATGCAAACCAGGCCAGAAGATTTCCATCAATGCCATAGGCGAAAAATTTGGATAAAAGACGCTGGTGTGGGACTTTATCAAAGGCTTTTGAGATGTCAAGAATAGCCATAGAGACGTTACTGTTTTGGTCAATTTGTTTAGAGATATTATTTATTATTAAAAAGAGTTGTGTTTCAGTCGATCTTTTTGCACGGAAGCCATGTTGTAAATCAAATATAATGCTAATCAAGGAATTTCATCACATGTGAGTGGATTATATGTTCAAGATTTTACTACTAACGCAGGTGGGGAAACAGGTCTGTAATTAGCTAGGTTTTGTTTATCACCTTTTTTAAAAACGTTACATATGTTTGCTTCTTTCCACTTGCTAGGGATAGTACCATTATCGACAGAGGTTTAAAAGAGATCAGTTAGAATTTTATAGAGGTCATCAGCGTGTGTTTTTAGAAACCATGATGGTATTTGGTCAGGACCTGAGGCTTTGTTGGGGTCTAGGTTATGCAGTTGCTTTTTGACACCTTCTGGGGTAATTATAAGTTGGTTTTTTTTTTGCTCTTGGTGAGTGGTTTAGTTACAGGGATTTGGGAGGTGTTTTCTTCTGTGAAAACACTGAAAAACTGGTCATTTAGAATGTTAGCTTTAGTTTTACTGTCACTGCAGAGTTTACAATTATTTAGTAGATCAGACACACCTACAGAGTTACTTCTGAATCTTTTGATATAGGACCAAAATGCCTTTGGGTTTTCGTTAAGTGAGTTTTTAAGTTTATCACAAATGAAGGTGTTTCTAGCTTCTTTAAGTTTTTACGGACAGCCTTCCTAAAGCTTTTATAGGTAGTCCAGTCATTGGCTTGTTGATTAGTCTTAGCTTTTTTAAACAATTTATGTTTTTTCCTGCAGAGACGGCGTTGGATACGGGTGAACCAGGGCAGATTTAGTTTAGTTGAGGTGAATTTGTGAGGCATGTTTTTATCATTAATCAGTTTAATTTCCTGTTCAAAGAAATTCCATTTTTCATCAACATCAATGGAGTTATTAAATTGAGTATAATATTACAGTTTAAATTTGGTCAGGTTGTCTTTGATTCGTTTTATGTTAGCTTTTTTACTTTAAATAAAGATTTTACCATTTAGGCAACTTTTTACGAGAAGGGGAGATGTTTAGGGTCAGTTCAACAATATCAGGGTCACTTATACCGGGAAGGACATTAGCTGGGGTACCCACTGGTGAATTGTTAGTAAAAACAAGATCAAGGATGTTGTTATCTCTGGTGGGTGACTGCACCATTTTTGTGAGATTGAATGAATTGGTCACTTCAAGAAGAATTTTGGCTGCTTCGGAGGAAGCGTTAGTGCCTGAAATAATGTTTTGACTCCAGTCAATGTTAGGTTGGTTGAAATCACCAGCAAGAATAATATTCTTTTTGTCAGCATTTTACCAAGCTTTTGGGGGATTTTTTCAACTCAAGTAGACTAGTGAGATCATTGTGACTGGGTCTGTAAGATAATCCTTTATTCCTTCTCTTTCATTTAGGAAATTAGAATTTGGTCCAGATAATTTCACAGTCAGAGTCTAATTTAGTGAGCTCAGTAAAAACCAGGTCATTTTTTAATGCCTGTAATACACCACCATAACCATTTGAATTTCTATCTTTGCGGACGACTGTATAGTTGTCCGGGAAAATTTCAGCGCTGGTAATTTTGGAATTAAGCCAGGTTTCAGTGCCAATAATGACATCTGGGTCTTTTTCTTTAATAAGGCTTTCCATGGAGGCCGTCTTGTTTCGAACACTCTAAAAGTTGATAACAAGAAGTTTTAGAACCTTCCTTTTTTACCTTTTCAGATTTGTTTTTAATTTGACATGGGGATGGTGGTTGGACCCCGAGTCAAGGCCAGAAGAACAATTTTAAAGTGGCTCATATGACTTAGTACAGTTGATGGAATTGTTAGTTGAGAAGAAAGAATCAGAGAAGTTCATGAAGGCACAAGTGTCACACACCCAGGTACAGCTAGAATGCATGAGATTGCTGTATTTTGAGTCATCCATGCTACAGCACTTAGTGTGCATAGATCACAATTGTCACACTGTACTGCTTTTTCAGATCTCCTACACTGGAGTCCACACAGCCACAAGGTGCCAAACATTCTAAACAAAACCAATCATCAGATGATGATGCAAGAGTATTGTAAGCTGCATTACTAATGCCTGCACACTTACTATGAACCCACGAGTCACAATCATCACAACAAATACCTTACTGGTTATTTTTGACAGATTTGTTGCATTGCTTGCAAGGATATTTTGGGGGGGGTCCAGGATTGCTTTCAATATCACCAGAAAGAGTAAGGAATAAAAGGAGTAATTTTCTCCTGCGTGAGTTGAATTTTGACAATTTCCAACTTGATTTGTACAAATGTTATTGCCCATCGATACAAAGATAAGTTGCAAGTGAGTGATTTGAATAATCACTAAGGCCAAACAAGACATGGTAACCATTCTTGGGGCGTTTAGAGAATTTGATGCCTGAGATTGATGGCAAGAAGAATGAGTCAGAGACTCTGGAGTATCTTAACTAGAACAGTACAAACAGGAAGAATGAACAGATTGATGACAAGAAGAATGAATATACAGAGACAAACAGGAAATAAACACAAATAAACACTGTAATACAGAAAAGAATATGAATGGAATGATGCATAGAAAACAAACAATAAACTTACTCAGGTCTCAGGATTAATAATGTTCCAATCACAGAAAAAAAACGTGGAAATTGTAATAATACAAATAATGTGTTAGGCTACATAACATTAGGTTCACAACTGTTATGCAAAAATAACAAATACAAAAACTGCATTAATAATAACAAAAATAAACAGACAGGCAATGAATAAGCACGAATAATCTGCAGAAACTTTAAACAATAATATATATATATCCAAGTGGGGTAAGAAAAATTCACAGTTAAGAGGTAAAATATCGAATGAATAAATCTGGTTGTGGAAAATACGCTGCACTCAACTTTGTACGCTCAATTTTTTTCAGAGATGTACAAATGATGGATTTTCTACGGACATTACAGTCATGACAGTGTGAAAGCCCAACAATTTGCTGCAAACCAAAGAAACGTTGCGATGACGTCATGAAGAAGCAGCACTTCAAGTGGTTTGCAGCAAATTGTTGGGCTTTTACATTGTCATGACTGTTATGTCGCTAGAAAATCCATTGTTTGTTTATCTCATTTGGAAAAAAAGAACAAATACTGTGGCTAATAAACGAAGAAGGGAGTCTCCATCCAGCAAATGTGAGTTGAGTCAAAAAATGTAATTAAGATTCGCGAGTGGTCAAAAAAAGAATTTTCATATATGGTTCGAAAGTCGCATTTGAAAGTGACCTACCTTTTTGGTTCGCATGCGTAGCATTATGCGAACCTATGTAATTACGCGATCACGTCTGTCCGTTCTTGAGATTTCCTCAAAATGTTAAAGTTTTTTGAGAATTCCTCAGAAAATGTTAAAGTTTCTTCAGAATTCCTCAAAAAAAGTTAAAGATTCTTCAGATATTTTTATGGAAGGTTAGAATTTCCTTATAAAATCTTAAAGTTTTTCAGAAAAACTTAGGATAGGATTGAAGACTAGTTTCCTTAAAAAGTCAACAATACATTTGATATTTTCTTAGAAGGTAACTGTAAAATGATATCATTTTCCAATTTTCTTTAGAGATCTTCAAGTCTCTCTTGTAGTACTTAAGATTTAAAATTCTTTAAAATCTTTAAAATATTCGCACCAACAGTTGTATCAGGCATGATTTTTAAACTCCACCTTTATTATTGTGCCATTTGCATAAAGTTGCTACAGTATCATGACCTGACCAGACTTTTTTATTTAATATGCTTAGTCAGGAAGTGTGGCAGGATGTGATTGCATATAAACATAGGGAGGGATGCCATGTGGGACATCGATGGGGGCCATGAAGGACATATGATTTAATATTTACCATGTTGTATACACCAAGGGCTATATCAGGCACAATCATTTGACTCCACCTTTTTTTCTTATTTACAACTCATTTGCCTATAAGTTATTATATGAACTGACACTTTAATACATAATATGCTCAAATCAAGGACTGTGATAGCTAGGATGAGACTTCTTATGGAGCTTATGGGATGTCATGTGAGACATAGGGTGGGATGCCATGTGGGATGCCATGTGGTACATGTGGTGGGATGCCATGAGGGACATGGGGTGGGATGCCATGTGGAACAGGGTGGAATGCCACGTAGGATATGTGGTGGAATGCCATGCAGGACATAGGGTGGATTGCCATGGTATGGAATGTCATGTGGGACATGGGATGTCATGTAGGACATGGCGTCCCACCCCATTTTAACAAGTCATTTGCATATAAGTTATTATATGAACTGACACTTTCATACCTAGTATGCTTAATCAGGGACTGATAGCTAGGATGAGACTTCTTATGGAGCCTATGGGATGTCATGTGGGACATGGGATGCCATGTGGGACATGGAATTGGATGCCATGTGGGACATGGGGTGGGATGCCATGTGGAATAGGGTAGAATGCCATGCCATGGTGGGATGGGAACACAGAGTGGTGGTTGGGATGCCATGTGTGACATAAGGTAGGATGCCATGTGTGACATAAGGTAGGATGCCATGTGTGACATAAGGTAGGATGCCATGTGTGACATAAGGTAGGATGCCATGTGTGACATAGGGTAGGAGACTATGTGGGATATAGGGTAGGAGGCCATGGGGACATGGAGTGTGGGACATGGGATGTGATGCCATGTGGGACATTAAGTAGGATGTCATTGGGACATTAGGAGGGATACCATGTGGAATAGGTGGAATGCTATGTGGAACATCAGGTGGGAAGCCACTGATGCGGGACACAGGGAGGGATGCCATGTGGGACATAGGGAGGGATGCCATGTGGGACATATGGTTGGATTAATGTCGGACATAGGATGGGATCCATGTTGGTCATAGGGTGGGACTCCATGTAAAGCATATGGTGGAATGCCATATGGGACATATGATGGAATGCCATGTGGGACATACTGTATGGTTGAATGCCATGTGGGACAAGGGATGTGATGTAATGAGACCCCTTAGCTTGATTTGAAAAAGGGCAGGGTGCTAGACTTGTTGAGGGGCACATTAATGCACACGTGAAGCTCTGCGTCTTTTTGGCGTAAAGTCCAGGGGCCTCCTTTAGGCTTAATCCCATGGTAAAAAGCTTTGGGATTTTAGCTAAAATCATACCCCAGAATAAACTATTCTGACTGATATTGATAAGGATGGTCTGTCTTATGAGCCAAACAGGACAATTGCTTACGATGCTATCATTCTGTGATCTGTATCCATGATAAGGTATTTCATTTTTTAGTTTAATTAAGATTATTAAGTTTAAAAAATTAAAAAATAAAAACATAAAAAAAAATATTGTGAGGGTCAGGGCAGACCCCAGGGGGAAGGGCAGATCCCCAAAGGGCAGGGGGACATGAAAGGGTAGGGTGGGCTGCCCCTGTAAAACAGCAAAGCTAGGAGTCTGTCATGTGGGACATAGGGTTGGATGTCATTTGGGGATGGGATGGGATTCATTTGGGACAATGGATGGGATACCATGTGGGTCATAGGATGGGATGCCATGTGGGACATATGTTGGAATGCCATGTAGTACATATGGTGGAATGCCATGCGGGATATATGGTGAAATGCCATGTAGAAGATATGGTGGAATGCCATGTGGGACAAGGAATGAGATGGGATGTCATGTGGGATATGGGATGGGATGCCATGTGCAACATGGGATGCCATGTGGGACGTAGTGTGAGATGCCATTTTTATAATTGCTGGGTCATATGATATGGGTGTCAATTTGCATGGGCATGCGAACCATGATGGTATTTACCGTTCTAGTTTTTATTTTGTTTTTCTGACAGGTGCCTTATGAAAATTTAAATAAAAATTTCAGGAATTGCCAGAAGAGCATTGATAAGGAGGTGTCTCATGTAGTGCAGGTAAGATAATGTATAACACTATATCTACAGTATGCCAGCAACTATTTCAGTAAACATTTTGATGATCAGCTTGCCATGCATATTTATGCTAAAGTTTGATTGATTTCTTTCAAGGTTTTTGTAGAAGAATGTCAATGTTTAATCCAAAACACAAGTTGGCCATGTTTGAAAAGATATAATTTGGGATCATTGGTATAGGTTTTGTAATAACAGAAAGTGCAGAAATTAGAAATATGATGATGGATTTACAAACCTTTAGTTTGAAACAGAAAGGGGCAGGGTGGCATGGACAAAAATGGGGCGTGTACAAGGTACAGATCTATTCAGCAAGAATTTTGGGACCTCAAACCAGGAGCGCAGATCTGTTTTAGAAAATGGGGAGGCAAAACTTTAGATTTCCTGAAATTCCCCATCAAAAACTGACCCAGGCCTGGTTACCTTGACAGTAAGAGGGGGTGAGGGGATCCATGGAGGGAAGGCTTAAATTTGTCGGGACATAGTAAAAATGTAAAGTCTTATCATTTGTTTTCACTCAGAAGGATTTTTCCCAATGTACTGTAGGATCACCAGGGTCTTTGTATGTGAGGGTGTATTTAAGTGTGTGTCACTAGAAGACTTTGAATTAAGGTGTTAAAATGTTAATTTTTCTTACAAACTGGGTGTAAAATGTTAATTTTGCTAAAATGGGTATTTATAAGTACCAATGTATTTTACATTTCACCATGAGAGTATTTGTATCAATCTCGTTTTGCAGGTTTCCAATGAGCTTGATAGGTGTTTAGATAGTAGCAAGACCACTGTTGGTGCTGTGGTAAACCTCTTGGACTCAATGGTGGATAAACTTACAATACTAAAGAGAAAGGTAAAGTACTTGAATATTTAGTTCAATTAAATTCACTTGTTTTCCACATCAACAAATATACAAATGATTATTAACATAATAGCTTTAGTGATGGAAGCTTGAACAAACATTTTACCTTTACAAATTTCAAAATTCTGGAGTTTAGATTTTATTAAATGCATGCACAAATTATTCACGCAAAGTGTATCTTTTGGGGCCAAAAGGTTCAGCCATTCTCTTAGAGTGATAAATTACATTGTTGTGTATGAAATACAAATGAATGGATTGATACTAACAACAGTATGGGGGTTTTAATGAAGTGGTACGATTGTGTTTTACTTTCTTTATACCCCAATCGTATTCACAGTTAGAAACACAAGAAATTTGTGATTTCCTAATTTCTAATTAGGAACCTTTGGAAGTTTGTTGTCCAAACAGGTAACCTTGGGGTTGCGGGAAGTGGATGTCTTTTTCTTTGTTAGTATCCATCCATTTCATTTGTATTTCATACACAACAATATGATTTATCACTCTAAGAAAATGGCTGAACCTTTTGGCCCCAAAAGATATACTTTGCATGAATAATTTGTGCATGCATTAAATAAATCTGAACTCCAGAACTTTGAAATGGTTCGTTTAAATCATTCAGAAACATGAAATGATGGTGTACTTGGTAAAATGCAACAGACCGGTTCACATCTTCCAGTACCCATTTGTGCGGAAAGAAATACCAGCTGACTTTTGAGTGTTTAATCTGACATCCCTTGAGGCACATACAAAATTATAGATGAAAAAAAAGATGGTAGGTAAAAGATAATAGTAGAGTATGTAATCAATCTTAAGGCTCTGTATATTAATGCAGGTAAGTATTTCAGCATGCAGTTGGTTAAGATGCACTAGACCGAATGGTGAGGCCGTATTTTTAGGGGGTCTCCCAAAATTCAAATGCTTATGTAGCTTGCAATGGTAGAGAAATTTTCTGGTTAATACATATGTTTAAGTCACCTTTGCCTTCACATTGGCTGTGAGCTATGGAGGCATGAAGCTCTTGATCTGTAGTGTAAAATTCGCAAAAACAAGCGCCCTCACTCTTTAGGTCTAGTGCTTCTTTAAAGGGTATTCGGTACAACCTCTCGTAAACTACTTGACTCTATCCCGAGTAAAGCACTTCGTATTGGTGAGGTGACCGAACATGCGGCAAGACTGCATCTTCACATGCCCACTCTTCATCATAGATGTCAAGTTGGCACCACAACTGTTATTTGCAAGATGCACATCATCTTGCTGCCTCTAGACGTGGGGTGATGCTTAATTCCTCAGCCACACCAGATCAGATGAAGAAGTTGCTTCTGTTTGTCCGTCTCAGGAACCTATTCCACTGGCAAACTTTGTAATTGAATCTGGTGTATTTAAAATTCAAAAAAATTCTTTCTATAAACAATATATGATATACTCCTAAAGTTAGCCTACTTAAGTATTCTAACCTGACTGTGATAGTGAAGATGATGCGCTTATCTGTTTGGTCTCTTTGCCTGTCTGTGTAGTGGGCGACTATTCGCTAGTATTCCAATATATCCAGTTTGCAAAGAATGAAGTGGTGATTTCTCTCAAAAGTTTTTAAGCTCGTTTGTGAGCTCATTAACATAATTTATAGACCTGACAGCTGTAAGATTCACTTTTTATGATATATATCGGCAGACAGTTATAAGGCAAATTTTTTTCTGATGATTATGTCCTCAAGCAGCAGTCAACAAATATCTTGTTGACTTTAAGAAATATCCATACACTGAATGAATGATGGCTAGGTACAGTAATTCTCGATGTAAGAGAATAAGACAGTTAATTGTAAATTGATGTCACCTCAAAAATATTCTTGAAAACAGTCTCTTATGTAGACTTCAAGTACGTTCTATATTTAGTGATATGCGTAGCAGGGCGTAACCCTCTGATGATTCAACTAATTTTATAAAATCAAGAAAATTACATCAGCAGGTCAGCATGAGTCATTGTATAATCATCGTATAATTTTTTCAAACTGCGCCACCCACTTACTGAATCATAGTGTCATTGCGCAATGTTCGTCACCCTTTGGAATGTTGGTGAATTTTGATGAAAGTTCACATGTAACACTCCTGGTAAATGTTAATCTTCTCCAGCACCATGAACACAGCGAGAATTATTCCATTCCATATTCAATCTGCTGTGAACTAATTATTAGTCCATCATTTCTTAAAGTGTCTTGTTGTTGCCTATACTTGTGTTTGACCTGGTCATACCTTATGTGCTATTATTCACCTTGGCACTTTTTTGTTCCGATGCGATAGCATCAGAACCTTTGTGTGTATATACTATATATGTGTATGGGTGTGTATGTGTGTGTGTATGCAAGTATGTATTCTTGTTGTTATGTAAGTCAGGACAACAATCCCTACAAACCAGGTATCTCAGGACACTTTTTGGATGTCAGGACATTTTTTGTGTCCTGACATTTCTTATCTATCTGCTGCACTCTACTGTCCAAAATTTGCCACCAGACTAAGTTATTTCTCTGACCTGACATTAGTGACATTTCTCATACTGAAGAACACATATTTAGTATTTGTGTGTTTTGAACTTTCCCAGCTATCCTGAATTGTCCTGAGATATGTGGTACTTTAAAGCCAGTGATGCCTGTGTGCATGGGCGGCTCGTCATATGGATTCAAATCCCCCCCACCCCCACCCTGCCCATGCCCCTCCCCATCTTACTCCCCAAGATTTGGTAATTTTAGTAATTTTTTCAAATGAATAATACAACGATGTTTGAATTATGTGTATAATTAAAAGGATGTATATTTTCCCCTCCATTCATTCATGTTCTGCCCCTCCAACCATTACATGTAATTTGCTCTCAGACCAGTGTCTCAGCTCAAGAACAGAGTTTTCAGTATCAATGATTCAATTTCAGTCTTAATTTCCATTTTCCAAACATTTCACTTGAATGCCAATTTGTGTGCTTAAAGCAATTGTCCTGACATTTAATGTATGTATGTATGTATGTATGTATGTATGTATGTATGTGATGCCCAGCTTGTAAATGTGTTATCTCAAGAACAGTAAACTGGAATTTATGTCATATTTAGTACACAGATAGCCCATGGTCTGTAGATGTGCCCAGTTGTTTTTGATGGTAATGTCATGCATATTAATGAGTAGGCGGGGTTTAATGTACAAATGTTGAAATGATCATATTTTAACAACCACATGTCTTGTTCTGTTTCATATTTGGTTTAATTATGATGTTAGCTGGTGTGTACATGTTCATGCCGTAAAAATGTTGAATTTGATTAATATGCGTAGTAGGCGGAGCTTAATATGATTTTGCTGAAAAGAGCTTGTAAACACGGTATTTTGAGAAAGGTAGACTGGATTCATGTCATATTTGGTACACAGATAGCCCATGTTCTGCATATGTGCCCTATTGTTTTTGATGATGATGTCATGCATATTAATGAGTAGGCGGGGCTTCAAGTGAAAATCTTGAAATGTTCATTTTTTAGCAACCACATGTCTGTTTTGTTTCATGTTTGGTATAATCATGATGTTAGCTAGTGTGTACGTGTTCATGCTGTAAAGATTTTGAATTTCATTAATATGCATAGTGGGCAGCCCATGATCTGTAGTTGTGCCCTATTGTTTTTGGTGGGGATAACATGCATATTAATGAAAAGGTGGGGCTTAATACAAAAATCTTGAAATGCGCTTTTCTTTGACAATTACATGTCTGTTTTGTTTAATATTACTTATAGTAATGGTAATAGCTAGTGTGTATGTTTTCATGGCATAAAAACAATTTGTTAAACAAAATGCACAAATAAACATGATATATCAAGAACTATGAACTGGATTCACAGTCATGTATGGTACACAGATAGCTCATGGTCTGCAGATGTGACCTAATGTTTGTGGTGGTGATTTCATGCATATTAATAAATGGGCCGGCTTAAAGTGAAAATTTTGAAAGAGTAATAAAGGAGCAACTGTATGTACATTTTGACATCGTATTGGGCATGATAATTTTGTTGGTTATTTTGTACATGCTCATGTTATCAACAGTTGTCATTGATATGCATGGTGGGCGTGGCTTAATGTGAAAGTGCTAAATGATGTAAACACCATAAACAATATATCAGATTTATGCTATATGTTGTACACAGATGGGTCTGATCTGTACATATATTCTAATGTTGTGGTAGTGATGTCATGAATGCTAATTAGTAGGCAGGACTTACTGACAAATTCTTGAAATAGGATAAATGAGCAACCATTTTTACATCATACTTGCTGTGATAATGTTGTTAATTATTGTGCAAATGCTAATGTTGTCAACATTTTTATTGATCTGCATGGTGGGTGTGGCTTATGAAAAAATATCATGGAACAAATATTTCATGATATGCAATGACATGACAGTTAATACAAATTTTGCAAATCAATCAGCTGATGAAAAGCATCAAAACCACAAAACCTTTTGGTTCTGGTTATAATAAATAATGAAAAAAGAAGTTAAAGAGAAATCGGTATAATCAAGCAAGATTAAAGACATTGATCAAGACATTGAATAATTTTTGTGGTGCGGTATTTTTTCACAGGCTACCGAAGCGATGAGCCACGAGGAGGAAAGTGCTCAAGTATGTAAGAAGAGGCTGGCTCATCTTAAAGAGAGGGAAATAGCAAGTGGAGGGCTCTTGCTGTATGGAAAAAGAAACGAGTTGATCGCATGCTTGTGGAATACTTTTTAAGAGCAGGATACTATGAAACAGCAGTGAAACTCGCTAGACATTCTGGAATAGAGGTATGATGCACTTGAAGCAGCTTTCACTATCAAGGTTATTTTAAATATACTAGTGTGACTAAAATTTGCAATACTATCAAGGTTATTTTAGATATACTAGTGTGACTAAAATTTGCAATACTATCAAGGTTATTTTAGATATACTAGTGTGACTAAAATTTGCAATACTATCAAGGTTATTTTAGATATACTAGTGTGACTAAAATTTGCAATACTATCAAGGTTATTTTAGATATACTAGTGTGACTAAAATTTGCAATACTATCAAGGTTATTTTAGATATACTAGTGTGACCAAAATTTGCAATACTATCAAGGTTATTTTAGATATACTAGTGTGACTAAAATTTGCAATACTATCAAGGTTATTTTAGATATACTAGTGTGACTAAAATTTGCAATACTATCAAGGTTATTTTAGATATACTAGTGTGACTAAAATTTGCAATACTATCAAGGTTATTTTAGATATACTAGTGTGACTAAAATTTGCAATACTATCAAGGTTATTTTAGATATACTAGTGTGACTAAAATTTGCAATACTATCAAGGTTATTTTAGATATACTAGTGTGACCAAAATTTGCAATACTATCAAGGTTATTTTAGATATACTAGTGTGACTAAAATTTGCAATACTATCAAGGTTATTTTAGATATACTAGTGTGACTAAAATTTGCAATACTATCAAGGTTATTTTAGATATACTAGTGTGACTAAAATTTGCAATACTATCAAGGTTATTTTAGATATACTAGTGTGACTAAAATTTGCAATACTATCAAGGTTATTTTAGATATACTAGTGTGACTAAAATTTGCAATGCTATCAAGGTTATTTTAGATATACTAGTGTGACTAAAATTTCGATACTATCAAGGTTATTTTAGATATACTAGTGTGACTAAAATTTGCAATACTATCAAGGTTATTTTAGATATACTAGTGTGACTAAAATTTGCAATACTATCAAGGTTATTTTAGATATACTAGTGTGACTAAAATTTGCAATACTATCAAGGTTATTTTAGATATACTAGTGTGACTAAAATTTGCAAATAAATAGTCATAACTTCAAAAGTAATGACTTCTTTCGGAAAAATGAAAGGTTTTTTTAAATATTTGATCAAAATGTTTTGTCAGTTGCCTCATTGCCTCTTATCTGTTTTGATTACAGCATAGAAGCTTTTCAGGTACAAAATATTCAAATAAACCTCTGAGAACTAATCTTGAGATAAACGTTTTTTCTGGTCTTGATATTAAAATCATACTATGTATAGAAAAATCAGGTGAATGCAGTGGCTTAATGTTTGGGAATCAGCATTGAGAACAAGAAGTACCAGGTTTGATTCCTTTTGTGTTCTAGGGCAAGGCACTACCCCACTTGCCTCAGCTCCACTCAGGTTGCGGAAATGAGTACCAGCATTGCTGGGGACTTAACCTGTGATGGACTGGTGTCATCCGCTTGCACCATGGAAACAGGATATTATCCCTTTACCAGCACTTTTTTGAAAATATGCACGGGAGGCGGGGCCAAAGATGAGGCACCCAAAACGGCGATAATATCGCGGCGTGGTAGAGTAAGGGTTAATCAAGGCGTGATTATTGAAGGGTCCTCTGTCTTCCAGGCAGCAAAGTTGGGCCCGTTCATCTTCCGGGACCCGCTGGGCCGCCCACCGGGACCATGCTGCCTATATTTTCGAGTTGGCGCATTTGTTGCGGGTTGATTAACCCTTACTCTACTAGCACTTTTTTGAAAATGCGCTCGGGAGGCGGGGCCAAAGATGGGGCACCCAAAACGGCGATAATATCTCCGCGTGGTAGAGTAAAGGTTAAGCACTTGGCCTAATGGCTCAGACTGATTTAACTATAGAAAAATATGAATAGACTGATGTTTTTTCTCTAGTTATGTGAGTTTTTTTTCAGCAAGTTTCAACTACCTAAAAGTGATTCTTGATGCAATTTAAGCTTCAAATAAATAGATTCTTGCCCATATGATCAGCAGTATTAAAATTGTATTGATACCAATATAAGAAAACATTTGGTATGGCAAATTTATATTGTCTTCCTTAACACACACAGAAATGTTTCTGGATGTCTTTGTCAAAACATGTATAAAAGACTTTTTAAATATCAAAATAACTCTGGAACATATACTTCAAGCAAATACCCTATAAATTTGATGTATCAATGCAACTAGAGAGTGTGATTTAGTCTGGTACTAATTTTGGTATACAGATGTATTATGTATCATTTTGGCAATGTATCATTCGATATGGCAATATATTGATATCAGAAATTTCTCCAATGCAACAAACCTCACAACATTTATATCACCTTTCTTTCATGCATTATAGGACTTAACAAATATAGGACTATTTTTGGTATCCAAAGAAGTCGAGGAGTCACTACTACAAAAAGAGACAACTGCATGTCTAACATGGTGTTTCAACAACAAGTCAAAGCTCAGGAAAATTAAGGTAAGAGGAGGAGAATTAACCTTTCCAGGTTTCCAAATAGGCCACGCCCACCATAGCAACGTGGTAACTATGTGGGGAAAACAAATCTCAAATCTGCAATCGTGCATTACCAATGCGTTGACATTTAGATGTTCACGAGGCCTGCCGCAAGCTTTGATTTTTTTATGGCACTTCTTCTGATCTTTAGAGTTTTTAGCAAAAGGGATAAACAAAATTCATAATAGCAATCAGATTGACAAAGCCCGCAGTGGGCCCGTAAGAGCAATTTTTGTGCACCATTTTGCCGTCGCTCAGTCGGTGTGTGCAGAAATTTGTTTTGTGCAGTACGTTGCATTGACTACATGAGTGCGCGCCGCTAGCTAGCTGTACTGTACCAGTACCACATAGGATGTTTGCCCCCACTTAGTTACGCAGATTTTGTTGCTGGCAAATTCGTGCGGGGATTGGTTAAAAACAAGCTGTCAATCATTAAACCCAGAAAGGTTAATTATCATCTTCAAAAGGTTGAACTTCTACTCCTATATTGGCTGGTAGAGCCAAGCTTGTCTTATTATGTTGCAATTATTGAGATAGTTGTGATTTGAAGACTTGTATGCTTGAGGCTTACACTTGCTTCTGGTAGGTTGCTCCACTCGACAATGGTATGAGGGAAAATGAAAATTTGTGCGACTATAGTCTCGAATGATGCGTGGTCACACTTTTGTTGAGTTGTTGTGGCGAGAATGACAGGTAACTGGTGTTAGGTAATGGTTGCTGGGGATATCGATTTTGTCTTGATCTTGTACATAGTGGAAAGACATCCAAGATTGTTTAGGAGTGTCGTGACGTTGCCTTTGGTTCATTGGTAATTGTGTTTCATGAACCTTGCTGCACTTCTGTGGATTCTTTCCACTTGTTACAGTTAACAGTGTTGTGTTAGAGGTCCATGGTCCTGTTGAGGAAACATTAGTAAAATGAATTTTAAAATCTTATTCAAAATTATGAAAAAAGAAACCATCATGTTTTTGAAAATTTTGATACCAACAAGTTAATGTATATAAATTGGGTAACCTTGGTATTTTTTATGTGAATTCTATGTTTGTGTATTTTTTATTGTGTCATAAATTTTGAAGGGTCGCAGTAAATTCAGACCAATAGGTTTCACCATACCCCTATTAATTCCTTACAGGGATAGACTTTCTCATCATTTTCAATGACTGAGATTTAGGGAAAAATAGAATTGCTGACTTTTAAAACGTCTAGCCAGTCATATATCACAAACTCTACATATAATGACAGTTTCCCAAACTGTAAGTAGCCATAACTGAGACAAAGAGGTAATGCTGCAAATCAAAGGCTGTTTTTCCAAGGATTTTAAACCTTTTCTAATAGATTTTTTAACTCTAGAATGTATTTTGTTATTGTACCTTCTTATCCCCTTGCCAACAAAGTTGGTGAAGAGGGGATATAGCATCTTTACCGTCTGTCCGTCCGTGTGGACGGACACAAATGTTAAAATGTTCATATTTTAACAGCCACATGTCTGTTTTGTTTCATATTTGGTATAGTTATGATGTTAGCTGGTGTGTACATGTTTATGCTGTAAAAGGGTTGACTCATTACTATGCATAGTGGGCAGGGCTTATTATGATTTCGGTGAAGAGCTTGTAAACATGATATCTAAAGAATGATAAACTGGATTCATGTCATATGTGGTACACAGATAGCCCATGATCCATATATGTTTTCTATTAATTTCGGTGGTGATGTCATGCATATCAATTAGTAGGTGGGACTTATTGTAAAAATCTTCAAATGCTCATATTTTAAGAACTATACATGTCTGTTTTGATTCATACTTAGTATATTTATGTTGTTAGCTAGTGTAAGCCAGGCAGATAAATGGAAGTGGCTAAAAAAACATGAAATAAAGCTTACTTCAATGATTGAAATGGTTGTTAGAATGCGAGATAAATATATGTTCATATATCGTAGCACTGTGCTCAACAAAAGGCGTTTTATTCTTCAAGTAATAACTTGTACTTTCTGGTTCTTAGATAAAGAAAAGCTATTTGTAAGATGTGCTATGTATGACTTCAGATGAATATTCATGTATTACACTTTATAGAGTACACTTGAATTCAATCTACGGGTACAAGAGTTCATTGAACTGATACGGGAAAATCAGCATCTTGAGGCTGTCAAACATGCACGGAAGTACTTTGTGAGCTTAGAGGGAGATCAGCTGAAGGAAGTACAAAGAGTGATGGGATTGCTCGCCTTCCCATCAACCACCACCATTCCAGAGTATCAGGTTTGTCACTGGTTAAGCCTTGAATATTGGTAGAATCAGACGTTTGATTGGTCGATTAGGAAATTCTGATTTAGAGTGGTGATTATAGGACAATGAAGAGATACTTCTTGTGTGCATCACAAATTCACATATTTTTTGGAGTACAGTTGTCTCAAAATTCACAAAGCTATGAAAATTTTAGCTAATTTTGATAGAACTTCATATTACTAGGTTATCATGATTTTTATAAGTTTGAAACAACCTGGCTTTTGTTTTTCCTTGGTGTCACTAGTTCTCTAGTAATTAATCATAAGAATGTTTCTTAAGTATGTTTCTTGAATTGTGAAAGTTCGTTCTTAGAATGTTTTTAAGATCTCTTTTACCCATCCTTGCAAGTATATCCAAGGTAGTTTATCATTCAAAGTATGTAAAACCCCATCAGTTTTTCTGTCTACAAATCATTTGGGTCTTTATATGAAGCTAAAAGAATGATCAAATTATACATATAAAAAAACAACAACAGTGAATCTTGTTACCTTCTTAATGTGTATCCCATTGAAGTTTTCAAATGAAACCCATCAACTTATCCTGTCAGACCCATCAGCTCTTCTTTGTGGGAATCATGATTTTCTCCATTTGTAGCCCATATAAAGCCATATCTGTGTAGCCTGGCTGCTCGTGAGAGCAATATTTGACTTGTTTTACTTGAGTACAAAATATAATTTTTAAGCATGGGCCAAGATTAGTCAAAATACAGGATATGCAGATCCAGGTCTGATAATAATTCACAAAAATACATACAAAGCAGCGTGCACAGGTTCAGTAGCAAATAATGACAATAAACAAATAATTATGGTTGCATAAACATATTATATTCACTCAAATACAAGAGAAATGAAATCTCTCATACTATGAACATATATATGCACATTCATAGCGTGCACAGGTTCAGTAGCAAATAATGACAATAAACAAATAATTATGGTTGCATAAACATATTATATTCACTCAAATACAAGAGAAATGAAATCTCTTATACTATGAACATATATATGCACATTCATAGCGTGCACAGGTTCAGTAGCAAATAATGACAATAAACAAATAATTATGGTTGCATAAACATATTATATTCACTCAAATACAAGAGAAATGAAATCTCTTATACCATGAACATATATATGCACATTCATAGCGTGCACAGGTTCAGTAGCAAATAATGACAATAAACAAATAATTATGGTTGCATAAACATATTATATTCACTCAAATACAAGAGAAATGAAATCTCTTATACTATGAACATATATATGCACATTCATAGCGTGCACAGGTTTAGTAGCAAATAATGACAATAAACAAATAATTATGGTTGCATAAACATATTATATTCAATCAAATACAAGAGAAATGAAATCTCTTATACTATGAACATATATATGCACATTCATAGCGTGCACAGGTTCAGTAGCAAATAATGACAATAAACAAATATTTATGGTTGCATAAACATATTATATTTACTCAAATACAAGAGAAATGAAATCTCTTATACTATGAACATATATATGCACATTCATAGCATGCACAGGTTCAGTAGCAAATAATGACAATAAACAAATAATTATGGTTGCATAAACATATTATATTCACTCAAATACAAGAGAAATGAAATCTCTTATACTATGAACATATATATGCACATTCATAGCGTGCACAGGTTCAGTAGCAAATAATGACAATAAACAAATAATTATGGTTGCATAAACATATTATATTCACTCAAATACAAGAGAAATGAAATCTCTTATACTATGAACATATATATGCACATTCATAGCGTGCACAGGTTCAGTAGCAAATAATGACAATAAACAAATAATTATTGTTGCATAAACATATTATATTCACTCAAATACAAGAGAAATGAAATCTCTTATACTATGAACATATATATGCACATTCATAGCGTGCACAGGTTCAGTCGCAAATAATGACAATAAACAAATAATTATGGTTGCATAAACATATTATATTCACTCAAATACAAGAGAAATGAAATCTCTTATACTATGAACATATATATGCACATTCATAGCGTGCACAGGTTCAGTAGCAAATAATGACAATAAACAAATAATTATGTTGCATAAACATATTATATTCACTCAAATACAAGAGAAATAAAATCTCTTATACTATGAACATATATATGCACATTCATAGCGTGCACAGGTTCAGTAGCAAATAATGACAATAAACAAATAATTATGGTTGCATAAACATATTATATTCACTCAAATACAAGAGAAATGAAATTCCTTATACTATGAACATATGTATGCACATTCACAGCGTGCACAGGTTCAGTAGCAAATAATGACAATAAACAAATAATTATGGTTGCATAAACATATTATATTCACTCAAATACAAGAGAAATGAAATTCCTTATACTATGAACATATATATGTACATTCATAGCATGCACAGGTTCAGTAGCAAATAATGACAATAAACAAATAATTATGGTTGCATAAACATATTATATTCACTCAAATACAAGAGAAATGAAAATCTCTTATACTATGAACATATATATGCACATTCATAGCATGCACAGGTTCAGTAGCAAATAATGACAATAAACAAATAATTATGGTTGCATAAACATATTATATTCAAATTTACTCAAATACAAGAGAAATGAAATCTCTTATACTATGAACATATATATGCACATTCATAGCGTGCACAGGTTCAGTAGCAAATAATGACAATAAACAAATAATTATGGTTGCATAAACATATTATATTCACTCAAATACAAGAGAAATGAAATCTCTTATACTATGAACATATATATGCACATTCATAGCATGCACAGGTTCAGTAGCAAATAATGACAATAAACAAATAATTATGGTTGCATAAACATATTATATTCACTCAAATACAAGAGAAATGAAATCTATGAACTTATACTATGAACATATATATGCACATTCATAGCAAGAGAAATGCACAGGTTCAGTAGCAAATAATGACAATAAACAAATAATTATGGTTGCATAAACATATTATATTCACTCAAATACAAGAGAAATGAAATCTCTTATACTATGAACATATATATGCACATTCATAGCATGCACAGGTTCAGTAGCAAATAATGACAATAAACAAATAATTATGGTTGCATAAACATATTATATTCAATCAAATACAAGAGAAATGAAATCTTTATACTATGAAGATATATATATGCACATTCATAGCGTGCACAGGTGTAGCAAATAATGACAATAAACAAATAATTATCGTTGCATAAACATATTATATTCACTCAAATACAAGAGAAATGAAATCTCTTATACTATGAACATATATATGCACATTCATAGCGTGCACAGGTTTAGTAGCAAATAATGACAATAAACAAATAATTATGGTTGCATAAACATATTATATTCACTCAAATACAAGAGAAATGAAATCTCTTATACTATGAACATATATATGCACATTCATAGCATGCACAGGTTCAGTAGCAAATAATGACAATAAACAAATAATTATGGTTGCATAAACATGTTATATTCACTCAAATACAAGAGAAATGAAATCTTTTATACTATGAACATATATATGCACATTCATAGCATGCACAGGTTCAGTAGCAAATAATGACAATAAACAAATAATTATGGTTGCATAAAGATATTATATTCACTCAAATACAAGAGAAATGAAATCTCTTATACTATGAACATATATATGCACATTCATAGCGTGCACAGGTTCAGTAGCAAATAATGACAATAAACAAATAATTATGGTTGCATAAACATATTATATTCACTTAAATGCAACAGAAATGAAATCTCTTATACCATGAACATAGATATGCACATTCATAGTGTGCCCAGGCTCAGTAGCAAATAATGACAATAAACAAATAATTATGGTTGCATAAACATATTATATTCACTTAAATGCAACAGAAATGAAATCTCTTATACCATGAACATATATATGCACATTCATAGCATGCACAGGTTCAGTAGCAAATAATGACAATAAACAAATATTCATGGTTGCCTTAACATATTATATTCACTCAATTTTCAAGAGAAATAAAATCTCTTACTGTATACTATGAACATATAGATGCACATTTATACACACAAATACTATAGCAATCCAACAATCTCGAAATACCCAGTTATTCATAAGGCCATGACAAATATTTGTTACCATGACAACTAACCAAGAGCCAGGGTAAATCCCAACAAAATAATCTAATGTGACCTGGAGCATTAGAAAATGTAAACAAAAAGAAGTAATATTAAACTTTCAATGAATACTGCCTAGGCAAACATTAGCTGTTTTGGTCATCACAATTTATGTGGTTTGATTTTGGGATAAATTTGATAACCAAACAAACAACAAAATAGAGAATACAATTTAGATAAAGTATGCATATACTGTAGTTAGGAATAGTTTCAAAGTTATCGCAAACTTGGTTCAAACAAATTGCAAACTTGAGTTGGAAAAAAATTGTGCACTTCTGACTTTGGCCAGGTAATATCAAAAATGTTCTGTCGGGTGACTTTCGCTGTTTATCTCAAAAGCTCAGTCTTTTTCCAAATTGAAGTGTCACTTTTTCAGAATCTCTCAAGTGTCTCTGGCAATTTAAAGTTGAAAAAGACTTACTTACAGTCAGTGTGGTTGGTATTGGAAATGTGATTTTGGATGAAGACTTACAGCTGGTTGACTGGTTATTTGCACAATCCAAATCAAAATCAACAAATATAAACAGTTTCACAAATGTGCTGGAACTCCAGGCGAAAGAATATCACAATTGTCCACAGCAACAGAAATGCTCAAACAACTTATTGAAGATTCAAACGAAAACAATTAAATGTGCTGGATGGCTCAAATTCAGTTTGGGTATCAGGAACAGTTAATTAAGTTGACAGTTTACAGCTTTATGATAATTCTCTCTCAAACTTGCATGCTAGAGAATAATCTTCAGTATTCACTGACAAAGTCAACAACAGTTTATTTTTATGGTCAAGCTAAACCCACACATATGGTCAAGCTAAACCCACACATATGGTCAAGCTAAACCCACACATATGGTCAAGCTAAACCCACACATATGGTCAAGCTAAACCCACACATATGGTCAAGCTAAACCCACACATATGGTCAAGCTAACCCACACACACACACGGTCAAAACCCACACACGGTCAAGCTAAACTCACACACACGGTCAAGCTAAAACTACACACACGGTCAAGCTTAACCCACACACACGGTCAAGCTTAACCCACACACACGGTCAAGCTAAACCCACACATGGTGAAACTAAACCCACACACATGGTCAAGCTAAACCCACACACATGGTCAAGCTAAACCCACACACATGGTCAAGCTAAACCCACACACATGGTCAAGCTAAACTCACACACACGGTCAAGCTAAAACTACACACACGGTCAAGCTAAACCCACACACACGGTCAAGCTAAACCTACACACATGGTCAAGCTAAACCCACACACATGGTCAAGCTAAACCCACACACACGGTCAAGCTAAACCCACACACACGGTCAAGCTAAACCCACACACACAGTCAAGCTAAACCCACACACACGGTCAAGCTAAACCCACACACATGGTGTGTGGGTTTACATGCATGTCCCCAATGGGATAAG
This sequence comes from Chiridota heheva, assembly GCA_020152595.1. Classification (NCBI taxonomy): domain Eukaryota; kingdom Metazoa; phylum Echinodermata; class Holothuroidea; order Apodida; family Chiridotidae; genus Chiridota; species Chiridota heheva. The sequence goes on along the minus strand of JAIGNY010000865.1, from coordinate 3,082,083 downwards.
ATACATTACACATACTTTATGTGTTTATATTGAGAATGCTGTACTATGTTGCCCTCATCTGTTTAGTTATTTCATTGTAGTTGGCTTATAACTTGAAAATTTATTGATCACCACCAATAAAATTGACAAACAGTCATTCATTTGTTAATCATAAACCCTTATTTGATAAACATGAAATAGTTCTTAAACAGCACCATCACGAATAAACAAAGTGAGACGACTAACTTTTTGATACAACTATAGTTTTCCCTCATATCCAAAATTCATTTATCCGAACACCTTGGTTATCCGAGCTATCAAACCATACACTGAAACCTTGATTTAGGCTTAAATAAAGCTCTGATAGTAGAGATTCTGATAGTAACAAAATTCTTTACATGCTTTTCCTTAATGGGATAAGATACATTAAACATACTTTATGTGTTTATATTGAGAGTGCTGTACTATGTTGCCCTTATTTGTTTAGTTATTTCATTGCAGTTGGCGTAGATTTATACAAGCCTCATTTATCTAACTTTTAGCTTATCTAAAGCATTTCTTGTCTAAAATGATTAAGTAGGCCCCTATCAGATAAGTGACAGAGTGTTGTACCATTTAGGATACGGTATTCGAGCCCAGAGCACTTACGAAAATATAATTGCATCACTTTTTAGGCCAGAAGTACAGTATGCAATTCGAACTGCATTGTGTGAATTAATTCTATACTAGGCCCACAATATAACCACCACAAAAAACAGTGTGAGTGTCAGAATCAAAATAGGCAAATAATGTAACAAAACTGAAATATTTTTAGTCTTCACATTAATCAAATGAATATGTTATCGATCAAAAAATATTGGGTGGGCACTCATTAGAGCAGGGGCGCTTAATACGTCTAATACGGCATATGTATATATGTTGCAAAGCAAAGCCAAATGATTACTTTCTTCTTTGTACCTACATGCAAATATACCTATGTCAATGTTTCACAATGCTGCTTTACAAGTTTACATCGTCGTCCATTTGTTCCACAGAAACTCCTGGATGCGAGCCAATGGCAGGACTTGGTGGATCAGTTTCGTGAGGAGAACTATAAACTATTCCAGTTGAACACTACACCAGTACTCACAGTAACATTAGAAGCAGGACTAGCAGCTATGAAGACACCGTATCCTTTTGTGTATTATACATGTGTAGAAGCTTTATCTGTGTGTGTTATCTGTTGTTTATGCACAGCTGAATTGGTTTTCTCTTATGTGATTGGAAGAGAGGGGACACACCCTTTACTTGTATTGTACATTATCCAGTGACAAACTGATGTTGCGATTATGAATCCATTATAGAAGGTTATTTTACTCATTTCTAGCAGTGGCGTAGCCAGCATTAAAAAAGTTTGCCTGTATTAAAGCAGTATATATGATTCATGACATATAGTGGTACACTTCCGAGTTTTCCAATTCCCTTTCAAATGCTTTTATTAACGATCGTTTTTTAGCTCAATGACGACTAAGTTGTTGAGGTTATAAAATGGGCTGATTCTGTTAACTTGTGTCCCCCATTTTTGCAATGTTAGGGGAAGAGGTTTTCGGCCAGAAATTTGGCAGGATTGAAGAGCATGAAAATCTACACACAGGGTGTATTCAGTTTTTCATTTACTGTTTGCATACCTGTAGTAGAACAATTTCATTTTCATCATTTTTACAAAAATCGGCAGTAAAAACTAGAAAATATTTGCTGATGCATAAATGATAAGTTCCATGAACACAAAGAACTGCATGCAGCGATGCTATGCATAGTGGTTCACAATTGTAATATGACACCACACATGATAAAAAAATTAAATGAAACAATAAGTCTTACCCAGGTTTGCAACTGCTAAAGTTTTGTTTTGAAACATAAGAATTGACTGCTGAAACATGTAAAATTATGTCATTTGCAGTGTACACTTTTTGATCAAAAAATAACCATGGTACATAAAGATTTTTTTAGAGCTTTCCCCAGACCCCACCGGCACCTTATGGCATTGTTTGCATGGGGTCCCGAGGAAGTCTCCCTCTCCAACTTCTAAAACATTCCAGTGTCGTTGTACATGCTGTAGTCATGATAGAAGAGTCAAATAACTAATATAATTATGTGTTATGTATTATCAATAAGAATGGAACCCTTGCATCAAGGATGTTTCTTTAAAAACATATCCCTGCTATCACCATCTCAATATATTCAAAATGTAATGATATCACAAGGTAGGCCTATGCCAATTCAATTTTTATTGTCAATCTACAAATATTTGTTGTCTCTTATCTATGTTGACACAGAATCAGCCCAAGCTAAGTAACCCTCATGCATGAATTCATCCTCATCATACATGACTTCTGTTATAACACTGTATTTACTATACAAGACTTATGATCTGAACATCGGTTTTCAACATTATTTAGATATTGCGATGCCCATCTTAAGCATGTTCTGGATATTCTGGTTTCTTGCTCTTCATACTTATCAAGAGCAATGTTGTTTATGTCCAGTACTGTATATATGAATCAATAAAACATTGTATTATTTATGTTATTGAATTTGATGGAATTCACCGACAATACCATATATTTGATTGTTCTCAAATCTTATCCAATCTTTGATATACATATTTTGTTTTGTGTATGATTAACATGCATATTCTTGATCATTTATTTATTGCATGTTTGAGAAACACAGTCAAAACTCCTTTCTTAAGTACTAAATGTATTTCATGTAATGCGGATATTAGAATTCATCACGATTGTGTAACTCTTAATATAAATAGTTTTAATACCAATTGTATCCAGTGCAAGTCTTATCAATCTAAACCATTTCAACATGACAATGATAACCATCTTATACTTAATGACGCTTATCTCGATGTAAATTGTTTAAATATCTCTCGTATGCATAACTGTCATTACTAATCATTAGATAGCCTTACCGAAAATTGTGTAACACTTAAAGACCCATTATCCCTCTTTCATGTAAATAGTAGATCTTTTCCTGCCAATTTTAATGCCTTGCAACTAACCCTAAGCTCTTTAAGCACCAAATTTTCTATTATCGGTATCACCGAAACCTGGTTCAATGATCTTACGAACCATTTCCCTTTGTATCATATTGATGGCTATCCTTTAGAGCACGCCTCTAGAAATGGTTGTGGGGGAGGGATTGGTCTTTTTATAAGAAATGACATTAAATATAAGTTAAGAATGGATTTAAGGTATTTTATTGAAGGGGTCTTTGAATCTCTTTTCATTGAAATCATGTCAGGTAATAATATCTTTATTACTGGTGTTATTTATTGTCCTCATGGTATTGATAATGTTATATGGATCATTTTACGAATACTTTTGAAGCCATCCCAAATGCACATCTGAAGTGTCATATTATGGGCGATTATAATTGTAATCTTATAAATTTGTTAAATCTTACTGTATGTGATTTCACAAACTTATTGAATCCATGTTCTTTTGTTCCATTACAGTCTTTGCCTACAAGAATAACCAGTACTTTTGCTTCTTTGCTTGATGTTATTTTCACCAATGATCTAAAGAGTCCTTGCACTAATGGAGTTCTTCTTGATGATATCTCTGATTATATCTGCTAATTTGTACTATTAAAAAAAAACTTCAGCAAAAGTTTTCCCTCCCAAAAACTATACCCGCAATATCAACCCTAAACGTATTCAAACTTTTCAGCAAAAACTTTCTATTGAAACTTGGTTAGACACTTATAACAGTTGTGACCCAAATAATGCTTTTGATTCCTTTGCGATTTATTTATCATTACAGTGATAGTTTCCCTCTTACAAAGCTTGTATTTCTAAAACCTGGATAACTTCAGGTGTTATAAATTCCTGTAGAACTAAAAACAAACTCTATAAAAGGTTTCTTAAGAATAGAACAGATGGAAATTTCAACTCCTATAAATTATTGTGCAATTGAATAACTTTAGTACTACGTCATGCTAAGAAAGATTATTATCATTCAATGCTCCACCCTGACAATAATAATGTAAGGAACACATGGAAGGTTATTAATGAACTTGTTCGTGGCTCGAAAAATAATAATGTAATTGAGGAACTTTTTCATCAAGGACATTCTATTTCGAACAGTGATGACATCTGTGATATGTTTAATGATTATTTGATCAATATTGGACCTTCTGTGCAATCAAAAATTGTGCCTTGTGAAGATTATGTATTTACTGATTATCTTATGAATAGCTGTAATTCTTCATTGTATTTAACTCCAACCGACACGATTGAAATTCATGATATGATATCCAATCTCAATTCCCCTGGTTATGATGGTATCTCACCCTCTGTTGTAAAGTCAGTTGCTGATTATATTTCTGAACCTCTTTCTTATTTAGTAAATCTTTCTTTATCAAAGGGTATTTTTCCTGATATTTTTAAAATTGCTCGTGTAATCCCTATTTTCAAAAGTGGTGAGAAAAATCTTACAAAAAAATTATAGACCCATTTCTGTACTCCCCTGTTTCTCTATATTATTGTTTTCAATAGAATATTAAATTTTGTAATCAAAAATAATGTGCTCTATGACACTCAATTTGGTTTTCTACCTGGTAAATCAACTTCCCATGCAATCATCCACCTTATTGATAAATTAACTACTGCCTTTGAAAATAAAGATTTCATTTGTAGTACCTTTTTAGACCTTTCAAAGGCCTTCGACACTTTGGATCGTTGTATATTACCTCGTAAACTTGATAATTATGGTATATGCGGGGTTGTATTAGATTGGCTTATAAGTTATTTATGTAATCTCCATCAGTTTGTATCTATCAACAATACAAAGTCTGCACTTGATGTTTTAAAATGTGGTGTGCCCTAGGGGTCAGTCTTACAGGCCCTTTATTATTCATCATTTATGTCAATGATCTTCCTGAAGTCACATCAAATTCTAGCCTTATTTTTCATGCTGATGATACGAAAATCTTTGTTTCTGGCCCCAATGCCAACAAGTTTTTATCTACTGTTAAAAAAATAAAACTAATTAGTTCCTGGTTCATGGTCAATAAATTATGATTGAATGTCACTAAAACTTCAATCATTTTGTTCAGTCCCCCTGGCAAACTTTAGTATCTTTTAATAATCATGATATTCTCTTATCCAGTGCTGTTAAATTTCTAGGTATTATCATTGATAAACATTTAACGCGGCAGAATCATATGGACTTAGTATGTAGTAAAATTTCTAAGGGTATTGGTATTATCTATCGTCTGACACATCTGCTGCCCACTCGTACATTAGTGTCTCTATACAACACTCTTATTTTACCCCATCTTTCGTATTGTAATATTGTTTGGGGCTGTATGTATCATTCACGTCTAAACAAACTTTTTGTTCTCCAAAAAAGGGTAGTCCATTTGATTAGTGACGTAAACTATTTTCGCCACGCTTTACCTTTGTTTCCTAAACATAACATTCTATATATATACGATATTACCTCTTACCAAGTTGGTATCTTCATGCATCAATCTAAGCTCCCCTTTCTTTTCCGTACTTTTTTTCTGTGGCCGTAATAATATTCATCCATATTCAACAAGAAACTCTTATCAACTTAGTCTCCCACTAAGTAGGCTTACCTCTTCTCAACATTCCATTCATTTTATAGTTCCCCAACTCTGGAATTCTCTCCCTTCCTAAATAAATGCATTAGCTTTAAAACCTATTGTTTAAGAATTATTTTAAAACGTTCTTCTTCTCACATTATAAATAACGCTCTGCCTTTATATGTTCTTGGATCAATTCTATCCTGACTGGTTTGCTTTTTTCAAATCTGTCTTTTCATGCAGTTTCCCATTTTGTAGTATCTCTCTTTATTTGATCACATTTTTGCCATAATTTATCTAAATACGACTGGTGTTACACAATCATTGTTATAATTATTTGGGTGTGTGTGGGTGTGTGTGTATGTGGGGTGTTCGTTATGTGTTCTGGAGGCCACACGTTTATAAGTTACTCTAACTTCCTGTGTGGTGCTCCTGAGCCACTTTTGTAATTAATTAATGTATATATCAATATCTTTGTTTTATTGTATGTATCATATTGTATACCTGTATATATCTGTACTCTGTATCAAAGCGTGCTTGAAACAGCTTCTATTTTCAAAATGGATTTCTATTGTCAAAATAGACTGGAATATAGCCTTTACATTACCATTATACTCCTTTTTTGGGATTTAATCAACTCTGTACCAGAATAGCAAGCAAAAATTGTGTTAGCTATTCTGGTACAGAGTTCAAACATGTTAATACCCATGCAAATTTTTGTTTTTGCAACATCCATCCTAAAGAAATTGCGATAAATAGCAATAAATCACTTAATAGCGATGTCTAAAAATAACAAAAGTTATCAGCCTTTTTGTATAAATTATAATGTGTGTAAAAATTATAATTTATACAAAAGGGCTGATAACTATTGTTAGAAGCGTGATTTTCAGACATCGCAATGAAGTGATTTATTGCTAATTATCGCAATTTCTTTAGGATCAATGTTGCAAAAACAATTTGCATGGGTATTTATATTTTTTAAACATGAATGTGTAAATATTCAAAATAATAGTATAGTTACAAAATGTTTTTTCTCACCATGATTGAATTGACCTTCGCCCTCGCACAACGCCAGTAATCGACTGAGACATGATGACACCACCTATTGGAACACACAGTATACTTTATACAAAAAGGATTGTAACTTCTTGTTAGAAGCATTATTTGATGTTCTGGTTAAGGTTCTTTGTCATACATCAAATTTGGAAAGGTTTCTTTTACATCAAATTTGATCACTTAAGATTCAGATGGCATGGATTAGTTTGGAGTAAGTACCAACATAAGGATACAGCTAATGCTTTCTGATTGAGGCTGCACTCTAGCTGAACCGTCTTTATTATATTTTCAGGGTTTTTTTTCTATGAGAAACTTCTAAAAAGTTGAAAGGAAAAAACCTTCTGAAAAACTGCAATGAAGAAAATGGTCAGTTTTTACCATTTTTTTTTTTTTTTTTTTGGGGGCATAATGTAAAAATCTTGAAATGCTTATGATTTAACAACCAATGTATCTGTTTGATTTCATATTTGGTATGATTATGATGTTAGCTAGTGTGTACATGTTCATGGTATAAAATGTTGAAATTTATTAATATGCATCAGTCAGTTTCAATGTTATATTCTGGGTACAAAGTGTCCAGTTATTTTTCATTAGTGACAAAGGCTCGTCAGTAAACCGATATACCACTATGTACCTGCTCTTGCCCATATCAGTGATATCAAAAAAAAATTGGTGTTGGTGTACACATATATTTGGTATGTTGTATTCATACTGTTAAACCACACAGAGTAATTACTCCATGTCTTTGCATGTGATACTTTAAATGTATATGGCTGCATAGCTCCAACACTAGCTAGATTGTTATAAAATCCATTCAAACCATGGAAGTAAAAAAACATTCATCAAAATTGGTAAATAATTGACCATTTTACAGCATTTTTGATTTTCAGGTACAATTTGCATATTTTTGTACTTATTTATAATGAATTGCAGGGTGACCTTGACATTTATGTAAATTTTTTGTAATTCTTTTAAGGAGTGCAGCAAATTTTGACCAAAAGTGTATTAGGCTATACAATACCCCAAATCAAATTCCAGCAGGAATATACTTTATCATCATGTTCAGTGGCTAGAAATAGATCTTAAAAGAAATGGAAAGAATGACCTAAATTGTTGAGCTCTCTGCCTAGTTATATAGCACAGATTTAGCAGATATTAGAAAATGATCAAACTTTGATCAGCCATAGCTTGAAAACTAAAGTTGCTATTTGCAAAATTCAAAAACAGATCTGCTTAGATTTAAATACTCCAGAGCTGCTGGCTGCACTTTGTGATATTTATAAAGAAGCTACAATCTTAGACAAAAGTGTTAAAACAGTTCAGCATTGCAAATAGCTAAATATTTAGTCTTATGATTCTTGCCTTCATCAGTTTATAGAACTCCACACCTCCCCCCTTTCCAATGTTGGATTTTCTGTGATTTAGCCTATATAAAATAAAACTTATTAGAATTGTCAACATTCTTTTTTTTTTTTTAATTCTTAAAAATTTATTTCCAGTATAAATTATGTACAATTTATAAATAGGAAAATACAATAATACAATACAAAAAATAATAATAATACAAAATAAATAATAATAATAAATAAAAAGTAAACGAAAGGAAATAATGTAGAAAATTAGACTATAAAATGGTTAAAGATATGAAAATGAATACAAAATGATTAGTCAAAAAGGGTTATAACATTGAATAGGGGAAGGGTGGAAATTCTGCAAATGTCATAAGAATAAGAAACATACTAATTAAAAATGATAGTATACAGAACGAAGAACCACTAAGCAAAATTGCCATTTTTTATCATGTATGAACGTTAAAAAGTAGAAAAGGATGTGCATGAAATCAGTACACAATTTGTACATACTGTTCCAATGAGTTTTGTTTATCATTGTAGAATGGCTCCAATGAAATGCATCAATGTTGTGACATGATTTGGTTGGGAATTAATTATGATCATCTGATATATATATATATAGAGGCATGGACTGGTACTCTGATATCAAGAATTTTTCATACAGAGTAACCTTATTTGTGACATATACTTGTGAAAAATGATTCCTTAACCTTTGACCTCAGACAATGTTATAGCGATGATTGTAAAAATCCAAAGTGTCCCGTATGCAGCAAACACCTAAACGAGTTAGCGAAAACATTACCATACGCTCACTGTGCACAGTCAAGACTTGTATGCTGTATATCAGGTTAGTATCAGTTTGTTAAAGAGTTGCTTCATATATTCCCTCAAAGATTCTATACAAGGTTTATTTTAGTCCTGAGATTTAAATGAATGCTTGAGAAAGTAGAGCAATTGTACTCATTAAGTGTGCAAGCTCTTTCCTTTCAGTATGCTATCATAGGGGCATTAATAATATGCCCAACGTGCATCAGATAGAGGCATCATATTACACTCGCGCGTGTTGGCAATGTAATTAGATCGTAGCTGTGCCAGGCCAAGCAATGATATCATATTAGGTTGCCCTTGCTCTGGTGAGGCGTGTGATGTGCAACCGTTGATTTTGGCCAAAATTGGCGGTTGCAGTGCATACTAAACGGAAAGCGGAGGTACACCTCATGCTGATTGCTATATTGCAGCCATTAAAGAAAGTTGCAGTATATTTTTATATATGTTTTTTTTATATTGATAATTTTCCATTTCTAATGTTTGATGAAACCTTTCCAAGATTTCTGTGAATTTGAACTCTTTTAGAAACAGTTGACTGGTTGAGCAAAGACAAATCACAAGAAATTAAACATACTCGTATTACAAAGTTGGTGGGGCAAGGGGGGGGGGGCTTAAATTATACTCATTAAAGACAATCTTGAAATGCTCATAATTTAAGAACTGCATGTCCATTTTGTTATCTTATCCATCACCCACATATACATATATGTGGGGATGAGATATTGTAGTTACTTTGCTGTATAGGCAAATAACTGCCTATACCTCCTGCACTACATGGCCACCCCCTTGATATTATTAGGGGAAGGTGGGGCCCACCAGGGGGTCTCATATGATGACCTCATATTAGAGGTTAGGTCATAAGTTTTTGGAACTGGACAAACTTTTGTGATTTTTGCATCTGTGTGTGCGTATGCAACAATTAATTTTGTGTCGCGTATAACTCAAAAACTGTATTACACACATGAACCAAAATTGTTGGATGGGTACCCCTGACCGGAAATTTTGTCTCCAAGGTTTTGGGGTACAAATGTCACAGGTCAAATGAAACAAGTTTTTGGTGATTGTTGTATCTTTTGAAGGAATATCATTACAAATTGCATAGGTGGTAGGGTTTACCATTCTATTAAAACTAAAAATAATTGGAGGTCATGGGTCAAAGGTCAAATAAGTGCTTTTTATGCAAAATTTTGCACCATTTTAAACTAAAAAAGTACAAGACCTATACCAACCCTATGTTGTACCATGATACCTTGGTACATGAATTTATAACCACTTTTCACCATTTTCCCCTATAGTTATGGAATGGTAAGTGTGACATCAACATGAAGGTGTCATACAGTAGGGTACAATAAATGTGAACAATTTCAGATGTTGTTTTAGTAATTTGGGTTAAGGGTGAGAAGTCAAATATGTAATTTAGGGAGTAATTATGTACTAATTTGTGCATTTGTGTGCCACTTTATATTCCAAAAGTGCAAGACCTATACCAATCCTATGTTTGTATGATACTGTGGTCCCATAAACTCTGGGGTCAAAAAGTCAAAGAGCTAGTGACTCCTTTTAACCATTTCCCCTTATAGTTTTGGAATGGTAAGAGTGATCTGAGTGTGGGTGGTGTCATATAGTATGGTAAGATAAATGTCAACAAATTTCAGATGTTGTCTTAGTGGTTAGGGTCAAAGGTCAAATATGCGATTTTAGGGGTTAATTATGTGGTAATTTGTACAATTTAGTACCTCTTCAAACTCCAAGAGGTCAAGATCTGTAGGAACCCTATGTTGTACCATAATACCTTGATACATGAACTTGTGTCCTGTCAATCTGGGGTCAAGTGGTCAAATGCCACAGAACTAGTGACCTCTTTAAGTCATTTCCCCCATATTTTTGGAATGGTAATTAATGGAATTTTTAAACTCCAAAAGTTGCAAGACCTATACCAACCTTATTTTGTACTCTGGGGTCACAAGGTCAAAAGTCACAGAGCTATAGTGATCCTGTTAGCTATTACCCCTACTATGCTGTATGCTTAAGGTGATGAGATCAGCAACTCCATGGATTGCTTTCTTGTTTCATATGTGGTGTAATTGTGATATTAGCTAAGTGTGTACATATTCATGGTATAAAAACATTCAATTTTATTAATATACATAGTGGGTGGGGCCTAATATGATTTTGCTGAAAAGAGCTTCTAAACAGGATATTTAAATATTGATAAACTGGAATTATGTCATATTTGGAACACAGATGGCCCATTGGCTGTATATGTGCCCTATTGGTTTTGGTGGTGATGTCATGCATATCAATGAGTAGGTGGGGCTTAATGGAAAATCTTTAAATGCTCATATTTTAACAATTACATGTCTGTTTTGATTCATACTTGATATATTTATGTTGTTAGCTAGTGTATACATATTTATGGAATATAATTGTTGAATATCATAAATATTCATGTACATTGTGGGGCAGGGCTAAATATGGTTTTGCTGAAAAGAGCTTGTGATTATCAGTAACATAAGGACAATACATTGAATACAGTTATGTGGTACACTAACACATTGTCTGTTTGTGTGCCCTATTGTTTTTGGTGGTGATGTCATGCATAAAGCTAAGTGGGGAGGGGGAATTAATATTAAAAAATCTTTAAAAACATGATAAATTTATAGCAATCATATGTCTGTTTGCATCATACTTGAATGTTATTTGTTAGTTATTGTGTCATGTTGTCAACAGGCTCTATCACTAATGTGTGTTTCTTTATGTGAAAATGCCCCCAAAAACTTGTAAACACATTGCACACATGTCATATGTGGTACACAGATGATTTTTGGTCCGTATATGTGATCTATTTGATGATGTTCATGTAGGTGAGGCTTTACGTGAAATTCTTAAAACAGTAATTAATGTGCAATCGTATGCATGTTTTAAATCATACCAGTATTGTCAACAGGTTTTATTTTATTGATGTGCATTTTGGGCATGGCTTATGAATATTTGTTATTTAGCATATTTCATGATATGCAATGCTTAGTTAGCATAAACTTGAAAATCAATCAACAATGAAAGAATTCGTCGGAACCACTAAATCTTTTATTTTTCTGGTTTGCCACATCAAGTTTAATATGGTACATGGACTTTTCTCCTGAATGGAACAAAAATATTAAAATCTTGTCAACCCCCCCCCTCCCCCACACACACACACACACAAAAAGAAGGCAGTAATTTCATAAATCTGTTTTTTATACACCTTCACAGCTACATACTCATTCTGCATTTTTGTTTGATTATCATATAGGTATAATTTTACCCCTGCAGCACTATTTGAAGTTTGCTGTTGAACGGTCAGCAAGGTTTATCAGTCAATCAATCAATCATTTAATGTATTTGATATTTTCTTTCAGGAGAGCTGATGAACGAGCACAATCCTCCCATGATGCTTCCCAATGGTCACGTGTATGCTGAAGTGGTAAGTGCTTCATATTGAGTTGAAGGTTAGTGTTGAGGCAAGAGCATTTGTATACCAACTTAATGTACTGGGCAAAGGTTTTTGGTCTGACTTTAGGAGTGTGATTGCAAAGTCCTTTGAACAGTGCAATATCGTATAATAGGATGCCTAAGCATTAATCTTTTTTGTACAATTTATGTGTTCTATTGTTTAGATGCTTAAAAGAAACACAACTGAAAATGATTAAAACGAGAAATTTAACATAATTTTGTGTCTTTTATTAATAAATTCACCTGTTGTAAAAGTGGATAAATATTTCAGTCAAGGTAGTGCATTACTGGGATTTAATGCACTGGTCATGACAATGTAAATGTCAAGGTAGTGCATTACTGGGATTTAATGCACTGGTCATGACAAGGTAGTGCATTACTGGGATTTAATGCACTGGTCATGACAATGTAAATGTCAAGGTAGTGCATTACTGGGATTTAATTCACTGGTCATGACAAGGTAGTGCATTACTGGGATTTAATGCACTGGTCATGACAAGGTAGTGCATTACTGGGATTTAATGCACTGGTCATGACAATGTAAATGTCAAGGTAGTGCATTACTGGGATTAAATGCACTGGTCATGACAATGTAAATGTCAAGGTAGTGCATTACTGGGATTTAATGCACTGGTCATGACAATGTAAATGTCAAGGTAGTGCATTACTGGGATTTAATTCACTGGTCATGACAAGGTAGTGCATTACTGGGATTTAATGCACTGGTCATGACAAGGTAGTGCATTACTGGGATTTAATGCACTGGTCATGACAATGTAATTGTCAAGGTAGTGCATTACTGGGATTTAATGCACTGGTCATGACAATGTAAATGCTCCAGTCAAGGTAGTGCATTACTGGGATTTAATGCACTGGTCATGACAATGTAAATGTCAAGGTAGTGCATTACTGGGATTTAATGCATTAGTGTTCACAATGTAAATGTCAATGTAGTGCATTACTGGGATTTAATGCACTGGTATTGACTATGTAAATGCTCATTTTCATCTAAAAGATGTTTTGCTGTATTTTCCTCACAAACTGGTGCATTTTTGTATTCATGGATTCCTTTTGTAATAAGTTTTTGTTCATAGAAAACAACAGAGATGACTTTTAATTAGTAACAATTTTACCTCTTAATACCAGCTACTTACAAGGAGTGGAAGTTAAATACAAATTGTTCATCAAAAGATTTTGCCTTAATTTTAAAAGAGATGTGCACATTCTAAATTATGCATTGTCACAATGAAGCAGATAAGGGCTTACATTTCCAAACAGAACAAGATGTTTAAAGAGGGACAAAACTTTCACTCTCTGCAATATCTATCTCCCTCCCAACACCAACATTCAACCAACCAGCCTTAACAACCTCATCTCTCAGCTTCCCACCCCCTTCATCCTTCTTGGTGACTTCAACGCTCACAACCCTCTGTGGGGCTCTAATACCACCACCCCTAGAGGCAAGTTCATCGAAAACGCTCTCCGTCAGCACAGCCTGTCCTTACTGAACACTAACTCCCGACCTACCTTCATCCTGCCACAGGCTCTCTCACCTGTATTGACCTGTCTATCTGTTCCCTAACCTCCTCCCTGACTTTAGTTGGAGAGTCACTGCTGACCTCTGTGGTAGTGATCATTACCCTCTTCTTATACACTCCAATCTTCAAATCCCCACTGAGCACACCCCAACTGGAACCTCGACAAGGCTGACTGGTCCCTTTTTGAAACCCTCTGTGACTCACACCTCCCCCCCCACCTTCTCGAGGATGAGGATCCCATGTCTAACTTCAGTAATATCCTTATCAACATCGCCACCTGCTCAATTCCCAAAACCTCCAAACCCCAAATCATCCCCCAACCCTGGTTCTCAGATGACTGCAAAACCGCCATCAAGAACAGGAAAAGAGCCCTCAGGAACTTTAAAACTAACCCGACCACCCATAACCTTAACCTCTTTCATCAGCCGTGCAAGGCCAGACGCACTATCAAGGACAGTAAAACCAACACTTGGAACAACTTTATCTCTTCTCTCACCACCAACACCCCACTAAGAAGATTTGGAGAATGGTTAACAGCTTCCACGGCAGAGTAGGCAAATCTTCCATCTCCCATCTCTCTTGGAATGGAGACCTTCTCACCGCAAAAAAAGACATCGTTGACCACCTGCCGCCTCTTTCAGCAACATCTCGGCCTCGACCAACTACTCCAATGCTTTCAAAATCAAAAAAGCTTGCGATGAAGCCCGGAGAATCACTTTTCCCTCTGACAACTCCGAAAGCTACAACACCCCTCTCACCCTTTCTGAATTAAACCAAGCCATCAGCGACGCTGGCTGCACCTCCAAGGGCCCAGATAACATCCCCTATCAGTTTCTGAAACACCTCCCATCAAAGCCACCACTACCCTACTCACCATCTTCAACCACATTTGGTCCTCACACTCCTTTCCCCCTATCTGGAGGACAGCTATTGTCATCCCCGTCCTTAAACCGGGGAAGGATAGCACCGACCCCACCAGCTACCGACCCATCGCCCTTACTTGCTGTCTCTGTAAAATTATGGAAAAGATCATTAATCAGAGACTAAACTGGTTCCTCGAGACCAACAGAATCCTCTCTCCTCACCAAAGCGGCTTCCAAACGTCCGCAATACCCTAGACCAGTTAATTACGCCGACACCGCTATCCGGGAATCCTTTGCAAAAAGGAACACCTCATTGCCATATTTTTGACCTTGAGAAAGCTTTCGACACTACTTGGAAATACGGCATTACCCGGAAACTTCACACCATTGGCCTCAGAGGCCACCTCCCCATCTTTATTCAAAACTTCCTCTCACCCAGGCAGTTCCAAGTTCAGATACCACACCCTCTCCAAGCCGTACCCCCAAAAAGAGGGCGTCCCCCAAGGCAGCATCCTCTCCCCACTCTCTTCAACCTGAGCATTAATGACATCGGGAATGACCTTGGCCCCAGCATCAAACGTACCCTCTACGTGGATGACTTCACCATCTTCTACTCCTCCCCTAGCTTTCCTATTGTTGAAAATAGGCTTCAAACCAGCCTCAATCAGCTGCAAGTCTGGAGTAACAATAACGGTTTTAGATTCTCCAAAGACAAGACAGTCTGCATGCACTTTGTCATTTCAACAACCTCCACCCCAACCCGAACTTTGTGCTCAATGGGAATCGCATCCCTAAAGTTGAAAACACAAAGTTCCTTGGTCTAACTCTAGACCCCAAGCTCACCTACAAGCCACACATCACCAACCTGAAACTAAAATGCAATAGCTCCTCAACCTCCTCCGACTGCTCTCCAACACTACTTGGGGAGCGAACCGCTATGCTCTCCTCAAAATTTTCAGGCTCACCATTCGTGCCAAGCTTGACTATGGCAATATTGTTTACTGTGTCGCTCACAACTCATACCTCAACCACATTAACACCATCCAAAATGAAGCCCTCAGGCTTTGTCTAGAGCCTACAGGACCTCCCCAATCACTAGCCTTCATGTTGAAGCCAACGAACCCCTTTCTACTTGGATGTAAAAAGCTTAGCCTCTCCTATGCTTTTAGAGTCCTCACCAACACCCAGAACCCTGTTTACAACCTCATTAGGTACCCCAATTTCTCCTCCTCTTTGATAGGACTAAAACCCTATCGCCCCTTCAGCTTACGATTAAATCAGACCTCTTTCAACTTGGCATCAACCCCGCCACTCGGCACCTATTCCTGGCCCACTTTTCCGCCTTGGGCCACCCCTTCCTTCTGTCCACCTTGACCTCTCCACTTATAACAAAACTCAAACTCACCCTAATCTCTTCATCAATCTCCACAACCAAATCAAAGACCAACTCTCAAATTACACCTCCATCTATACTGATGGCTCCAAGGAAGGCAACAAGACAGCTGCTGCTGCCATCATCCAAGACATCACCCTCAGTAGCAGACTTCCTGACCACTCATCCATCTTTTCAGCCGAGGCTAAGGCCATTCTCCTCGCCCTCAACTTTATTGAGTACTCTCCTCTTAGTCACTTTGCCATTTTCTCTGACTCAAAGGCTGTTCTTACTTCATTACTCAATCTTAAATGGGATAACCTCACCTGCCACCTCCTCCTCCGAAACTCTTTTCTCCCACCCTCTGCAGGAAAAGTGTTCTTTTCTTCTGGATACCCAGCCATGTTGGCATCCCTGGCAATGACAGGGCTGATACAGCCGCTAAGCTTGCCCTTAACCTCCTCCCTTCCCCTTTTCCCAAAACCCTCTCTGACATCAAACCGCTTATCGCTTCTCTTGTTCGTGACCGCTGGCAAACCTTATGGAACTTCCAAATTGATAACAAACTCCATGTTATCCAGCCCACAATCCCGATCAAATCCACCATCAACAACCTTTCTCGATCGACAACGCTCATATTACCCGTCTTAGAATTGGTCACACCCACCTCACTCCTCCCACCTCCTTATTGGTTCCCCCCCCAACCCCTCTGTAACAATTGCCACTGCATCCTTTCAATCCAACACGTTCTCCTTGCTTGCCCCCTGTACAACCTTCCCAGAGCTTCTCGCTCCCCACAACTCAATTGCTGAGTTCTTCCAAAAAAATCCTCCAGATAAAATAGTCTCCTTCCTTCAGCATGCATCCTCTACAACCATATTTAATCCTCCTCTTCCACCCCTCTCTACTCTGTTTTTAGTTTTACCCATGCACCTCCTCTCTCGATCACAGCTTTCTGGCTTTTGTTCTTGAATTTCTCTCATTCTTCCCCTGGTCTCTTTCCTTACTACCTCTAAAATGATCTGACCTCTCAGGCACAATTTGACCTTCGTTGTCGTGGTGCCGTTAAGACCTCATCAAACAAACAAACAAACACAAATATGAAATTTGGTAGACAGACATAGATCTGTAGAATAAGCAGTCAGTTTTCATCTTTAATAGTTTTTTAATTCGTTGAAAATGTGACAGCATTGATTTTGTGGGAATCACTTTTACCACAGATCAGCATTTGGTCTGCTGTAACCAATAGATTGAAATATCATTCATGAAAAGCAAGTGCATGGCAGTGACTATCAAATTCATTTTTCCTCTTTAAACTGTTATTGAAACACAAAATAAAAAATAAAAAATAACTACACACATTTCCTCCAGCTTGTGTATTATTCTATTCACACCTTTTTTTTTTAAATGCAAATTTCATGAATCTTAATGCACCTAACATTGTTAAATGTGTACTGAGAAATGATGTACACACTTCTTGTGTTCATCATGGAGAGTAGACAACAACTGCTAAATAATGGATACTCACAGAATGTTCATGTCCAATTTTGTGGAGAGTTATAATCAATATCGAAAGTTAATAGCAGGTTCAAAATAAGTTTATGTTTACTGAAAATTTGTTGCTCATTGTAGTCTAGATTACAGTTGTATTTGTATTCCTTTGAATGATACCTTCATCTAGATTTACTGGACTCTTGGAGATAGTGGTATTTTGTGTTAGTTAAATCATGCATTGAGGTGCAGTGTCTCAGTGGTTAAGAAGTCTTGCTTGTATGCGAAGGCATCGGGTTCATTTCCTGCCGCGAGCGCTGCATTGTGTCCTTGAGCAAAATGTTTTACTCTACTTGCTCCAGTTCACTCAGCTGTAAAATGAGTACCAGCACTGCTGGGGAGTTAATCTGCGATGGACTGGCCTCCTATCCATGGGGAGTCATGTGCTCTCATCTGCTGGAGCCATGGAAACCAGGGATAAGCACCGGCCCTATGAGCCTAATGGCTCAGATGGATTTAACCTAACTAAATCATGCATTGGTAATGTTCATTTCTCATTTATTTCATGTTTGCTTTGCATTTACAGTCCTTGAGAGCCCTTGCTGCAGAAAATGGAGGAAAAATTACTTGCCCAAGGACCAAAGATGTGTTCACATTGGACCAATTGGAAAAGGTCTTCATCATGTAGCAGCTGCCTGTCTCTTCTCCCCTTTGCTCGCTCTATCCTCCCTGGTATTTTAATAAGTATTTATGTTTCATTTTAAATGCTTACCTAAAGGGTTATGGGTAGCTTACAGAGAGCTTATCAAGAATAGTTGACCTTGAGTTTGAACTTTGTTCTGAAAGAGCATAAAACTAAAATATCTATTAATAAGGTGTTAATGCAGTAGAGAGTGCAGTAGCCCAGTGGTTAGGGCATCGGTCCTGTACTTCAAAGGTACCGGGATCGAATCTCAGCTGTGCTGTGCCTTGAGCAAGTCACTTTATCCCATATGCTCCAGTTACTCAGTGGTGAAATGAGTACCAGTTTCGTCTGGGGATCTGCGATGGAGAAGTTTCTCATCCAGGTGGAGTCATGTACTCTCATCCACTTGAGCGCCGGCTCTATAAGCCCTCAAGACTTGATGGGATTTAACTTAACTAATGCAGTCTACTGTGATAATGAATTGGTCAATAGTTCAATAACTTCATTCTGCGGTGTCATGTGATTTTATCAAAGTTCCATGGACAACATTCTAAAATCTAATAATGTGCATAAAACAAGATTCAAAACTGGCATCAAAAGTTGTTAAAAAGTGAACATTTTATAGATAGCTTTGTGGATTTGCAGGTTTTCTTATGCAAATTTGTTGCATATGCATGACTGATCCTTTGAATCCTTCGCCAACCTCAGAGGGACCACATAATCTTGAAATATTTGAATGCCATTGCACCCTCACAGTCCATCACATTCTCCTTGCTTGCCCCCTGTACAACCTTCCAGAGCTTCCCTCGCTGCCCACAACTCGGTAGCCAAGCTCTTCCAAAAAAAAACTTCTGGATAAAATTATCTCCTTCATCATGCTTCCCTCTACAAACATATTTATTCCTCCTTCCCCACTCCTTCTCTCTCTACATTATTTTTCCACCCATACACCTCCTCTCTTGATCCCAGCTTTCTGGCTTTTAGTTCTCGTGTTTCTCTTAATTTCCCCCTATTTACTCTTCTTCCTACCTCTGAAATGATCTAACCTCTCAGGCACAATTTGACCCTTGCTGTTGTGGTGCCGTTAAACTCTCATCAAACAAACAAACTTACAAACTCGACCATAACCCCGGTCAACATCTAACTCGAATGATATTTTTATCGTTTTTGTCAGTACAGAAATATAGGGAAGAGAAAGCCAAGATTTGTAGATAGATATTTGGAGCAACAGCTCTAGGAGGGCATTTCAATTTCAATTTGTGTAAAAATTTTGGCTGATCAAACTTTCAAGAATTGCAAATAGGCTGTAATCATACCTCAGAATGAAACTATTCTGATTATAAGGACAATTTATGAGCTAAACAGGACAATTTCTTACTTTGCTATCATTTTTTTTTTGTTCTGTATTTATGTAAGGTTTATATAGGTTAATTAAAGAGGGCATGACATGGGTTTTCATACGACTCTCATTTTTTATCATTTGGACAATTTGATAGAGAATTCTTCCAAAATGTGTGTTGGTTGTAATAGCAGAAATTTGAGAAAAAAAGCAAATATAGTATCCGTTTTTATCAGCTCATGTTCTTGCTCGTAAAAATTGGTGAACTTGTAATGACGTCCCCCAGAAAGAAATTTTTTGCGACACTTTTACATCACGCAAACAACATCGGCCTAGTCTTATCACGTGGGCTCCTTTAAATTTGACGTATTTACACTAGGATAAAAAGATTTTTCAACAATACATTTCTTAACAAGCTGTTATTTTCTTAAACATAGGCCCTATATTCAAATAAGTCATATCTTCATCTTTTATGAAAGTATATCATCCCTTTTTGAAATGCTGTATGATCTGGCTTAAGTGTTGCAAAGCCTGTGTCTAACGTTAGGCCTAACACTGAAACTGGTAAGTTTATGAAGCTGAACATGACAGCATTGATTATTGTTCTTCATTTGACATTTCATGCGATAATATCATATATTGTATATACATTATTGTCATAGAATTTAAATGTAGCAAAAATTATCACAATGTATAAGTTCTCACAATAGAAATTATTGGTTGAAACCAAATTACATTGCGAATTATCCCTGCTCGGCAGCAGCTTAACATAGTAAATTCTAATGCAAAACCCAATCTTAAAATTACCTGTTCCAGAGGAAATTTTTAAGTCTCAAATTTTAATGGGTTTTGACTCAACTTTTAGTTATTGCAAACATTGACATCTATATTAAAAACATTTATTTATTAACATCAGAAATGGTCTAATATATCAATATCAATGTCTTCTGAAGAACAGGAATTGCAACGCAAAGGAGAAACTGTCTATGGAATTAGCACTGTGTTTGTATGTATGTTTGAATTCACTGATGAGATCGTTTTGGGAGTGACGTCACATGTCACCCAGCCATTTTCAATTCTTGCATTGTCAGGAGCGTCAATTGCTTGATTAGTTCTATTTTTTTCGTGCAAATGGTTTCTTTTTGGGACTTTTAATGGATTATCATGTTTTTGATGTTAATGAACTATGCAAAACTGTTATAAACTCCCATTTTAATTTTTTGTGTCATGCCCTCTTTAAGATTATTAAGTTTCTAAAGAATTTTTGAAAAAAAAAGAAAGGTTGTTGTATCTTCTGAGATTGAAATACCATGATTGAAATCTATACATTGATTCCCCAATTTCAACTTTGCAGAAAAAATGTCTCAGAGGTGACGTTTGCAAGACAATCCCTCAACACTACATTTTTAAGTTTCACATTAGAATTAGTGTTTATCATTATCTCAAATGACAGGTGGCAGGGCTCACATCACTAATTTGAAAGTTGATATGTCTGCTGAGGTTGACAGACCATGATTGAAATACATGCATTGATTTTCCAATTTCAACTTTTGCAGAAAGCTTTTGCGAGACATTCCCTCAACACCACATTTTATATTTCACATTAGAATTAGTGTTTTAGTGATAATATTCCACAGATATATAAGATAGTTGGAAAACTCATTAGCAGAACCTCAAAATAAGGCGTCATTCTTTGTAACAACCTTCCAAATGCATGCAGTATACATAGGAACATTGTCCACATGTGTAAACATTCTTCTTAGAGATTTGTAACTTGTGTTGTGTGGACAGCCTCACGATAGGAGAAGTAGGAACCTCTGTTTTTATGCTAGGTATTCCAATATTTATTGTCTTATCCAGGAATTTTCATTTTCATTTCTGCTATATGCTGAGATTAATCATTAGTATGAAGTGCATCATCGATTGTTTTACAGCCCCCTCACTTGTGGAAATTATTCTTCAACTGATGACTCTATTAAAGAGACAATATTTAAATGTGTTCCTGGGTTTCACCTGGTGGTGGATTGACATTAGACGTCAAGTGACTTGATTAGAAAGGTCAAAAGTGTAGCTGAAGAAGTCAAATCAATCAATATATGGGCAATTCTCGGTTACGTGTGCGACCAAAAAATGGGAAATTAGTTGATTCATTAGGCGGTTTTTTAATGAATGTAGTTATGTTTGTTACTATATGATGACAAACTCTTAGTAAACCAAGGCATCAATTTCAAGTGGTCACTCTTTTCTAACTGTGTATCACCATGGAAACAGGGGTCATAAAAGGTCGGTTACGTGTGTGATGTCATATGGAAGCAAGTTTTTTGATGCTAAAATTAATCAATTAATCACTTTGACTGCTTTACCTTCATAGCCTTAAATATAAATAGTATAACTTCAACATTTCCCCGTAATGTTACATATATTCAATAACAAATGGAACCATTGATCAATTAGTTTATTAATACTTTGGTTAATTATATCTGATTATGTGTGTGACATTTTCTGGTTACATGTGTGACACTTGAAATATTTCAAATGTGCCTGTATCCTATTTTCTGCATTTTTTCACCATAAAAGTGGGTAATGTCTTAAGTAATGATGCTGACATGATAAAAATAGCCTTAAACTAAATTAAAATGGGTGCTTTAAATAAATATATCAAAATAACTCACCTTAAATTGTATTTAAACTTAGTAAGTTTTAGTACATCAATATGGGTTAAAAATGTTCCAAAATAGGGCAAATTTGCATATTTTTGCATATTGTAACAATAGTATAGAATTTGTTTTCTTTATCTTGTGAAAATTGTATCAATCATGTAACATTCCATACCCCTGTGAGTAAAAATGCAAGAATAGCACCAATATTTCTGCCAAAAATGTTTAGTTTCTAATTTCAGGCTTAGTTTCAATATCCAGAGGATCACCCATATACAACTCTCGCTTAGGGATTTGTAAAGCACATGTCAACTGGAAAGTGAATAGATATATACTTTTTAATTTCCAAAGGAGATCCTTGATCTTACAGAGAAAAAAATGTCCATCTAGGTATTTGGTTCCATCATGACCCGGCACAGATTATTGAGAAGATACTATTTCGGTAAAGATAGAAGGTTATTGCCAGATCTTGTATTTATCAAGTGGTTTTTGAAGCTTATAATCTTTCCTGAATAATAATTAATACAGAGTTGGCAGTTTACAAATACGGTCAATAAATACAAGTTTGGCACAAAATATTGACTTTGTGGAGGTGATTTGAATATTTTGACTATGTGTAGGCAATTTTAATGTTTTCCCTTTGTGAAGGTGTATATTTTTTTAATATTCTCTAAATTCTAGAATATGTTTTTTTCTTTAACATATCATTTTACCCATGGTAACATTTAAAAGTACATTTTAACTGGAAATATGAGAAAAGGAGAGTGAATTCATTCAAGAACTAACAAGATTTCAGTCACACTTATAAGTATTTTCTTAAAATCTTGAGCAGTTTTAAGTGTACATTTTAATTGTGTACTGATAGATGTGTTAAGGAGTATGTGTGCCTTTACAAAAATTACAAAATTATTATTTTCTGCATTTAAAATACTTTTATTCTAGGGCAGTATTGTTGCAGTTGAATATATTCTTTGAAATACCATCCCTGTAAGTTAATTTACATATAAACCACAAATGTGTTAAACATTGTTTGAGTACACGCTACCTAATATAAAGTCATCAACATATCTCGTTTCATACGGTTTCCGGAAATTAAAGCTTTCGCCGTACAGTGTTGTCATTTCATAAGCAAGCAATTATTGAAATACAATCCCAACAAATACAATGTATAGTCTTTTCTATTAAAAATGTTTTGACTTATGAAGTACATGAGGTTGTCACACAAACTTATATATATAATTTTTTTAATTTTTTGAAGAAGGAAAGAAGTCTTAATTAAATGTTGAAAAGTTGCGGTTAAGGGTAGTGTGAGATACAGGAGCCATTTTAAAGCTCATTGATTTTGTGGATTTTTTTACAATTTGGAAACATAAGTTTAACACTTGTGTCAAGTTGAATATACTCTTTCTATATCGATACAAACCAGCTAATGTTGCTTTAAAGCGTTTCATCACTTGAACCTTTTCAGGGGAAATAGCTTTTACAAACCACAACAAATTCAAAATATTTAGGAGAAAAAACAAAACGTTCTCTTCTAAGAAAAGAAATAAGCTAGTAATTTATGACTACATGCATACACAACATTTCAGATACCATATTAATTTTTTTTTAATGTGCTGTTGGTTGTATGTAGTTCAAAATCCCAATAAGATGACAGTGTTTGGATCCAAAATGCAATTTCAATTATATTTTTATCTTGGTTTTCCTACCCTGTGTCATGATGAACACTGTGTCATGATGAACACTGTGTCATGATGAGCACCGTGTCATGATGAGCACTGTCATGATGAGCACCGTGTCACGATGAACACCGTGTCACGATGAACACCGTGTCACGATGAACACCGTGTCACGATGAACACCGTGTCACGATGAACACCGCACCACGATGAACACCGTCACGATGAACACCGTGTCACGATGAGCACCGTGAACACCGTCACGATGAACACCGTGTCACGATGAACACCGTGTCACGATGAACACCGTGTCACGATGAACACCGTGTCACGATGAACACCGTGTCACGATGAACACCGTGTCACGATGAACACCGTGTAACGATGAACACCGTGTAACGATGAACACCGTGTAACGATGAACACCGTGTAACGATGAACACCGTGTAACGATGAACACCGTGTAACGATGAACACCGTGTAGCGATGAACACCGTGTAGCGATGAACACCGTGTAGCGATGAACACCGTGTAACGATGAACACCGTGTAACGATGAACACCGTGTAACGATGAACACCGTGTAACGATGAACACTGTGTAATCCCATCAGCTTGATTGTTACTGAACCTTTACCTCGTACATCAAAAACAGCAGGCAAACAAAACTGGACCATTTATTTTGCACCAATGATGTGTTTTGTTTAGTCCCTTCATCTTTTCAGCAGGTTGCAAAACTACATTCAAATTGTTGAAGGCTGTGTTTGATTATTGTGAGGACTGAACGTGCCATATCCACCAAAATTTTTTGTCTGATATGTACAAATCACCAGAGGTTTATAATCGGTGGTGGGGGTAAAACTTGCACAGTGCTGCAGGAGTAATATTTTGCAGAGGGAGATTTTGTCAGCATTTTGGATATTCACTCACCCAACACAGCAGGATTGTAATTCTTCTTCATCAAGTGGGGTAGTGGGGACATGCTTTTCCTCCACTGTAGGGGGACACTGTTTTTTCACAACCTCGTGTATTTCGTTTTAATTGTTCCAAAAAGTGGGGGTACAAGCTCCCCCTCCCCCAGGAATTACAGCCCTGGCTGTAAAGGAATATATACAATAGTAGTTTGAAAATGAAAATAAAATAGTGTGAAAGTAACAAATTATAATGGTTTTCACTGCAATAAAGGGGCAATGGTGGAAAAAAAAAAACGTGTGGAGAGAATTCCACAGCTGTACGCTCCTACATGGCTCCCTGCCAATTGTTGGTTTCTGGGTGTCAATTCTAGCAACACCAGTGAGTCATTGATTTCTGTATTTACAGATCACACCCCTTGCAACATCACCATAATTGCAAAAAGCTTGTAAACTATGGTAATTTGATACTTAAAGGAGAAAAACGTCTGATGCAATCCTTATTTTATACAACCACAAACAGCAAATCAAATTCTTATTCCTATCAAGTTATTCATGTTTGAAGTTGACACATGCGGGCTGCCATTGTGTACATTTCTGTACTGAAATCTTGTGCATGATGACATAATTTTCCCAAAAGGGATTGTAATGTATTTGTAAATTTCATTAAAATTGTATTCCAAAATGATGTAACAAAGTTTTATCAGCATGTTTTGATAATTTCATGTGTACACAAAACTGTCCATGACCCATTCAAAAGAAAGACAAGTTTTTTATCAGCTTGAAAACTTGAGATAGATTATAGAAAATGGCGGCCCTATAGTACTATATAGCAGTGGCGTAGCCAGGATTTCCATATCGGTGGGGCATGTAACAGAAATAAACCCACAGGATCCAAAATATGGCCCCTGCTGACGAACGGTACTAATTCTGAACTGATAAAAATGGAATATTGGTGGGGCGATTGCCTCCTCAGCCCACCCTTTAGCTACCCCACTGCTATATAGTAGTATTGAAGTTTTTAATAATTACAAAACATGTGTTAAGATTGCTTCAAGGGGTATGAAACTTGGTCAGAATTTTGTTTTTAAATTCTTTCATATGAAATAAGGATTATATCAGACTTGATGTCTCCTTTGAAGATCAATGGACTAGCAACAACTTGATCATAAGTAAACGAGAGGCTATAAACGATGAAAAGAGCACAAATGTTCATCAAATTTGATTGAAAATTGACCATTTCACAGAATTTTGAGTCCTTATTATAAATAAATTATTTAAATTTTGTGACAACATGTTGACTTATTGTTTTTCAATCCTTCACCAATGTTATTTGAAAGGGAGAGGTTGAATATGATGCAAGATTTAGAATCTCCATCAATATTTAACAGGAGAATAGAGTCTGGGGGTTATCAGTGACTGAAATTTAGGACAGAAATTAAAGCATTACACAAAAAAAATTGAGCTGTTATATTTTACATCACAACTTTTACATACATTAACAATTTTCCTAATTTAACGACTATTCTGTTAATAATTTAAAGCTTTTTCTGATGAATTTACAATATACCTTTAACTAAATACCAATCCGTGTGTGAATACGTGTGTAAATAACTAACAGGGTCACTATAGCTCTGTGACTTGTGACCCCAGAGTCTACGGAACACAAGTTCATGTGCCAAGGTATCATGGTACAATATAACTTGGAAGGTTGGTATAGGTTTTACCATTTTTCTAGTTTAAAAATTCCATTAATTACCATTCCAAAAATATGGGGGGGAAATGACTTAAAGTGATCACTAGTTCTGTGGCATTTGAACACTTGACCCCAGATTTACAGGACACAAGTTCATGTACCAAGGTATCATGGTACAACATAGGGTTGGTACATTGGCATAGGCAGGTTTTTTGTTTTGGGGGGGGGGCTACTCATTGGTATGAATTTTTAACCGTGACAGTATCTAAGCGGAGCGCCACCATGGGTTGGCGCGCAGCGTTCAGAGAAATTTTTCCAATAAATGCTGCCTATAGATTGCCGGAAATGGCACTTCCCAGGCCAAAAACTTGCAAATTTGAGGCTGTTTTTCTTTGATTGTTCACAATTTTGCCAGAATTTTGCTGTACATTTTGCCCGAATTCTTGGTTGCCAAAAAAAAATAGGGAAACTGTGCCACCTGCCCCCGCCACATACTTGCCGAAGTACAATTCATTCAAACTCTATTGCGTAGCGATATAGGGGCAGTTTGGGTTGATGCCTCCAGAGTTTTTATGGGGGAAGGGGGTGGTGCATGTCAAAAGAAGATATTTGTAAAGCAAACAGAAGATCATTGATCACACTTGCACACCTGGCCAATATTTTTGACTCCAGAATATTGAAAAATGAGGAGTTGAGTGAGGTGGCATTGTACTTACTTGTTACTTGGAGTCGAAAGGTTGGAAGTAAGATTTGACAATCAAACTTACCAAATCATAATTTTAAATTCAACCGCCGCGCTGATGTTATGGCAAATCTGTTGATGACTGATTCCACGTCTGGGCAATGGGCCCTATGAATTTGTAATAGAATAAGTGCCTCCAGTCGGGCTTCCATCATTGTTGACCAAATAGCTGTAAGGGTTCTTTTCGTTTTTGAAAAGACTCTCTCGGCCTGTGCAGAAGTCACTGGCAAAGTTGCCAGCAACTGGAGCAACAGTGATATGTCAGGAAACATTTCAGAGCAATGATCCAGGGAACAGACGGATGAAGATGGTCGAGACTTGACAGGAACATTTTCCTATTTCTTCCTCCATAACATGTATTCGCCCTTAACAATCATGAAAAGATCTCTGATCAAACTCGCATACACCTCAATGGCAGGAGTCAAATCATTCTACTGCCTCTCACCGTCAGCTTGTTTGGCGAATTCCATACAATTCGGTACAAGGTACTAAAGTTTCATAATCTGTTGTTGATGTGGTCCAAATCTGTGCTTGAGGTCTCCAATAATGGAGAGTATATGGCTGGATAAAAAAAGTTGACTCTGTAATAGCCTTCGGTGGTGTTGTCAGATGTTTGAGCATTTGGTCGGTATGAGCTTCTAGCTGCAATGCGTGGTTTTCGCAGTTCCACCTCCATCACATCTTGTGCGACTGATTCTGCCTTTTGATACAGGTCATGGAACTCCCCTTTACTTCGCAATTCTTTGAGAACAGACTGGAGACGGTTTACTGAGGCTAACGCTTGGGATAAATCTCCCCCCACTGTTTGTAAGACTCGGGGAAACTGGTAGCATCAATCCTGACAGTTTCTCCAAAATGACTAAAGCAACTGCAAATTCTGAGTTGCACACCGATTTTTCAAGGCTTTCTGCTTTGTTTCTGTCGCAAGGTGATGTCCAGCATTTGATTTCCGATAAGGCATCTAGTGTATATTTCAAAAGTTGCATAAATGTTACAACTGCTGTGTGTCGTTCCACAAAACGTGTTTCGCACAACGTAATCAGGTACTTCTTGGTCATGGAAATACCAGAGTCACTTTCTATGAGGCTCTTCAACAGATCCAGTTTTTTTGCACTTGCTCGAAAAGTCGATGAAATTTCTCGCACAACATTTTCTGCATTTCGAGTAGGAGGTAACTTGATTGCAGCGGAAGCACTTAAATTTAGGCAGTGCATGGCGCAATGAAAATAAAAGGCCAATGGAGCTGCCTTGTTTACTGTTGCTGAAGCACTAACCCGTTCACTGGTTATGGCTCCTGCCCCATCATAGCCTTGTCCCACACAAAGAAACAGATTCCAACCAAGCTCACAAATCTTTCTTAGCAACGTTTCTCCAATAGCTTTGCCACTCAACTTGGTTTCATTATGCTCATTTTCACCAGGATTATTAGATTTGATATCATAAATTAAGTCCAATACCATTACCGTGTCCTCATGCAATCTCCAAACTCCAGAATCGCTAGGTGAAACCTATCTTATAACAATTGCCAGTTGTTCCCTTTTTTGGCGATCCATTGTTTCATCAGCTATGATAGACCAGAACTGTGTTTTTTTTATGTTAGCAACAACACTTTCCCTAATCATGTCACCAGCAACGCAAATAAGTTCATTTTGAATCGAGGATGAAAGGTAGGTTGCATTAGCATGGGAAGTTTTGATATGGTCCTTCAAAAGTAAATCCCCACTACAAAGTCGAAAACGAAGTAACCCTAAAATTTTCGTCATTTTCTGTTCCCGCCATCCTATTTTTCTGGACTGTGAACATATATAAAAAATGTGTGTTTGCTTCCCCACACCGACGATGACAAATAGTTTTATAAAACTCGTGGAACTAAGCCTATATTAAAGACGATAGACGAATAACAAATGGTCACTTATGTATACATATCATTAATATATTTACTGGACTGGGCATACATTACCTTCATCGTGTTTTTCCTTTTTGAAAAACCATATGCGAAAAGTGACATTTTCAAAATTCAAGTTCAACCGAACTTAATTACCGCCTTCAGAGTTCGACAAATTGATTTCTATTTGTGGAAAGTTTTGAGCAAAATGATGGGGCACTTGTAGTACTTTCTTATCGCAAAGCAGTATCAGATTGGCGCCATCTTCAATCGTCATCGAGTAAGAACAGGCTTGGCAAGTTCACGGTTCTTGACAAATTAAAAATTACGTCAAAATTTTATTTAAAAATTTGAATTATTTTTTGTTTTGTTTTCCAGGGATACAACGAATTTACATTACAGGGAATGCAGGGAGATTCGCATTTCATGTATGCGCATCTGTACGATACATAATGTAGGCATATAGGTGTAATTTAATTTTTGTAAATATGGGATTGGGGGCATGGCCCCCGTGGCCCCCCCTCTGGCTACGCCAGTGGGTTGGTACAGATCTTGCCCTCTTGGAGTTTAAAGTGGTACTAAATTGTACAAATTACCCCCTAAAATCGCATATTTGACTTTTGACCCTAACCACCAATACAACTGAATTTTTTTGGAATCTATTAGCCTACTATATGACACCACCCATGCTCAGATCACTCTTATCATTCCAAAACCTTGGGGGAAATGGTTAAAAGGGGTCACTAGCTCTGTGACCTGATGCAGCTACACACACAAACCCACGGACAGACCCAAAAATCACCAAATTTTGTTCTGTTCCAAAAAATAACCCCTAACCACTAATATGAGGTCATCATATGAGACCCCTGGTGGGCCCCACCAGCCCCCTAATATCGCGGGGGTGGCCATGTAGTGTAGGAGGTATAGGCAGTTGTTTGCCAATACAGCAAAGTGACTACAATATCTCATCCCCATTTATATTATATATATATATATATATATATATATATATATATATATATATATATATATATATATATATATATATATATATATATATATATATATATATATATATATATATATATATATATATATATATATATATATATATATATATATATATATATATATATATATATATATATATATATATATATATATATATATATATATATATATATATATATATATATATATATATATGTGTGTATGCAGGTGATGAGTTAATAAGACAACTTTCTTGGTGATAAACTTGCAAAAACAGTTTTGAGGAAAGGGTTAAGTAGTGACCAGCATCTTTACTAACAGTTTTAAGGCAAGAATTCCAAAACAAATGAGGAAATACTTTTTCATCATTTGAAGAGAAATTCATTTTGCTTCAAATCACACTGCATTTGGTCAACTTCGCATGATAAAATATTTGTATGTCGATTGAGTGGAATAATTGCTTGAGGATGTGACAGCAACAGTAGTTATTTTGTTCACACGGTCGCATCTTCCTCAGGGGGAGTGGAGGGGGGGGGGGGGTGCTTAAAAACTTATTACGAAGGGGAATCTATGAAAAAACATTTAATTTTGAACAGTGGCCTCACCAGTTTTTGTCCGGTGGGAAGGAAGAGGGCGGGCGGTTGCACAGTAGCCAAAGGAAGTATTGCGCACGTATAGAATTTTCTTCTTTTCATCAGTTGAATTGTGAACGTTGTGTTTGATTTTAAAGGACTGAAGGGTGAGGGCGTATTTTTAGGGGTCCCAAAAAATCAAATGATTATCTAGCACGCAACGGTATAGCAATTTTGTGGTTAATATGAATATTCCAGTGACCTTTGCCCTTACGTCGTCAATGGATTTTGGAGGCATGAAATTTACCGATCTTTTGTGGAAAATATCTCTGAAATTTGCACCCAAAAAAATCGCTTGTCGGTTTGGTGCTGCTTTAAGCCATTTTGGGCCCTGGTAGGGGCCTAGCCCAGGAACCTCTAAATATTTGCCCCAAAGTTCAAAATTCAACTGATGAAACGAAGAAAATTCTAACATAAAAATCTACTAACAGACTGACAGACTAAGATGAGTTTTGGGTTAACATTTCTCAACAGGCAGAGAAGAACTCTCCCTCAAAAGTTGATAGTGTGGTCTAGGTGAAAGCCCCGGTAGCAGTGGCGCAACTAGGGTTCTGGGGGCCCGTGGGGAATATAGAGGACGGGACATTGGGCCCCAATAACAAACCATTGCAGTGTCATTGCTCGGGCCCCCAAATCCCGTGGGGTTTACTTTTTTCTTGTTTTTGATGCCCCAAAATGCTCAAGTGCTGAAAATCCTAATACTGCAAGAAGTGGCAAAAATTCAATTTCTAAACAGGTAGAGAAAAATTCCCCCTTAAATTTGAGGAAGTTCGGGAAAAATATTATTGGACGTATTCAGATCAAAAACTGTGAACAGGGTCACAAAAGCGTGCAAAGCCAAGATAAAGGTTACCTGCATATTGTGCTGGTAGTTTTCCGCCAATTTTGCGTACCGAAATTTAATGTAAATCCGTCAAAAGTTTACAAAAAAAAAGGAATCTTATTGGATCAAAACCCTCTTGAAAATGTTGGACTTTTACAGATAAATAGATGCATCAGCAGAACCATGGAGTGGAGTTGCCTGCAGAATGTGAAGGGAAAAAATCATAAAATCACATTAGATTAAAACATATCACTATGCAACTGTACAAAAGCTAAATATGTTGGGACGAAACTGTTCCTGTTGGCCAAACCCGAGTATCATTATCATGTCGGGTTGGGCGGAGATGATTCTGATATCTAATCGATTCGGCAATTCGGGCATGATTCTCTCCATACATCTATGGTATATCCGACCAGTCAGTTAGTGGCAAGCTACTTGATATGGAGAGGTCCTGATTCCCTCCCGACTTTTCATAAATAGCTTTATTAAGGTCCCTGAGATCCTCCCCCCTCCCAATACACACTTGTTCAACGTTGACAACTTGACATCAAAATTCACGGTTCCTTTTTTAATGCTGGCTACGCCACTACATCTAACATATTTCACATCCCTTCAGAATCATGTTGTCAGCATCATGCCGAATCGGGAGAACATGATTGCTCTAGCATGTCTGGCCGGGTCGGGTATGATTCATATATTATATCTCTGATTTAAACAGTGCCTACGATATTTTACATCTCTGCTCAACTAAGATCGGTGCCGAAGCTGCCAAAAAAATCGTATAGTCAGCTTATGTTGAGTTGGGAGGGCATGATCCCGATATAACCAAGTCTGGCATGATTCTGATAAGCGAAGGAGGGTGGGGGAGGGGGGGGGGGGAGTGAAGCATGTAAATTGTTCAGGCTGAGCACCTAGTAGAATGAGTTTATGTGAACTAAATGCAATAATATGGACTTTGCCTGTGTAATCCAACATAAAAACGGTTAAGATTTTCGTTTCAGGGCTTCTCTGCCAAAGGTAAATAAGGTATCTATTTTCAAGCTAACTTTTTTTCTTTTTTTGGGCGGGAGGGGGATTTTATACTAAAGTGGTAGGTATGTGTCGCCCAAAATTTCAAAATTGGACTGCAGTATGAGATATTTGTTTGGTAACTGCAGTATGACAGTTTATGATTTTGATACTTGCATTATAAAAATAAGTGATTATTGATACCTGCAGTACGAAAATAAGTGATTTTTGATACCTGCAGTATTTCTGAAAATATGAAAATATTTTATTTTTAGATCAGCAGTATGAGAGATTGGATTTTTGATACCTGCACTACGAAAATTCTGAAAAAAGGCAACTGCTCGGGCGGCACATGTATATATACCTCACATGTGGAAGTGCCCCCAGACAAAAATAAAGTTTTAATATAGACAGGGGCGGCGGACGCCGCGGAAGATGTTTAAATCTGGCATCTGGCTGGGGAGGGGGCAGAGGATCTGACGGGCACTTTCCAACTCAGTTTTAAAAAGGTGTGTGCGTGTGTGTGTGTATGCAGGGGGGCGTCCCCCCGGTTCCGCCGCCTATGCAAATAGATATACTGAACAAAATGCTGATGAAAGGACATGTGAAAGGAGGACGGTTTAAAGGCACCCGATTTGAAGATGACAATAATCAATGAAGGACTAGAAGGTAGAGTTTCAATCTTTTATTGTAAAACAAAAGCAGCTTCGGCCTAGACTATATATTGAGCAGTTCTTTTCATAGCGCTCATCATTAGTGGTAAACTAAACACCAAACCATTGACATGCAGTTCACGAACTTAAAATTTACATCAAGAAATTTGG
Source organism: Chiridota heheva (assembly GCA_020152595.1). Lineage (NCBI taxonomy): Eukaryota > Metazoa > Echinodermata > Holothuroidea > Apodida > Chiridotidae > Chiridota > Chiridota heheva. Next base: position 3,048,645 of record JAIGNY010000865.1, on the reverse strand, counting down.
AGTAAATATAGTTGAATTATTCAACGACGTTTTCATTAGAAGGACAACGGTAGAAGCAACAAAGAAAATCTGTGTCAGTGCAATCACCGTCACTTTAATTGTCTAAGCGTGACCTACTTACGAGCGTAGCAATACTCAAGAAACAAACCGTTAATAATTCCCTAAAAAGTCAAAAACAATAAAATTTTGCGGCCTGAATGATAAATACCATTGAATATGTAAATATTAACAAGAAACGGGATAAACTTAGTAGAAATATGAAGAACTCCATTTCCTTCTGCCTGCCCATGCTCTTAAAACCACAGCAAGATCTTCAGAGACAGAAAAGATGACGCACATCCTCTATAGGGGAATAAATTGGGTCAAATTTTCACCTCACTACACAGAGAAGTGGCATGGAGGAGGGACAAGGGGAGGGGGTGGGGGTGAGACCCTCCATGGCTGGTTGAAATTGTTATCAAGTGGTATAAGAATGAATAATGTAATAAAATAGGAATGATGATATGTGGCAAAAATTTTGATGTACATTGGATGGTTACTATCTTAAATCTCTGGTAGTAAATCACTACTATTCATTGTGTCGAGCCCCCCGCCCCCATAGAATCCCACGCGCCCCCCTGCCCCCATAGAATCCCACGCCCCCTGCCCCCATAGAATCCCACGCCCCAAACATTTCATGTGACTGTTTAAGCACAAGATTATTCCTTTAATGTTGCCTCTTCAACTTCTTAGATGTCCTATAATTCAGATTTCTCTCCTTTATGTGATGAGATCAGATTGGTTGTCTGAAATCTTAGATTTAGTTTCAATTTACTGCCACTGCTTCATCTTCATTGTATGATGAGCGTTGTGTGGAAGCTCTTTGGTTGGAGCTGGGACCTAGAACCAGTAAACCGACGGCACCAATCTGAACCGACGGCACCAATCTGAACCGACGGCATCTTCTGAACCGACGTATTTCAATGTCAACAGTGACAAATAACCGCTAAGTACTTTTGGTCAATGTGTCTACCTGTCTACTGTATATATTTGTAACCGGCGGCTGCGCTGGCCGTGTAAAAGTAAATTTTGCCCCCGGCCCTTAATTCCTAGGAAATTTGGGCTCCCAGACAATTAGGCCGTAGCCATCCAGTAAATTTGGTTCCCTCCTTATAGTAAAAACGGTCCGCTAGGAAATTTGGGCCCGGCCCTTCTTTCCTAGAAATTTTGGAGACAACAACTTGTCCCCCTTTTGTAAGAAAAAGCCCTTTTCTTCCTTCACAGTAAATCTTGCTGCCGTTTTGCGTAAAGCACGCTGTTTTTTTAGTGTATCCCGATGGGTACTGTCCAGTTTAAAGAAAATGTAATATTTCTTTTTAACCGAAGAGTTTACTGGAAGACATTTTCTGTTCGTGGGCAAATTTTACGAGTACAACTGCGCTGTATTCCGTACATAAATGTTACTAACTTCGGTTTTAGCTTATCACTTCAGTTCACAAAATTAATTTAAGGAACTATACAGACACACCAGTAAATTACCTAGTAAAATCAGTCCAGAGGGGACCAAATTCAGTAGGCATTCCTCAGGAAATAAGGACCGGGGGCCAAATTTACGGGAACCAAAATTTACTATCACACCGGACGTCATGGCACGTGGGTTGTTTGTCCACCCCTCGGGTACAAATCCACCTTTTTAAACCTTGATTTTGACACCATAAACTCTAACTTGTCAGGATCTAAACACGCCAAACACACCCCGTTTTCTAGGAACTAATACATAAATATTTGCTTCCAAAAAGGATTTAACTCGTGGGCAAGCAACAATAAAACCAGTGAAAATATGAAGATATCAGAATTCTTTATTAAGATATGGTTTCAAACATTCAATTAATAAAAGGATGATCACAGATCAATACAATATTTATCATACAATGCATCGGGAAATAATTTATGTTGTTTTCATATAATCCAAAATGATTCAGACTTTCGGTCAATTCAATTTGTAACTTGACATTGGAATTTGTTGTACAAAAACAAAGAACAGAAAATGTTTAACAAAAACTTAACTTACTTAATGGATCCATATCTAACTGACATGCGCGCAACTGACTTGGCTCCTTCTCTTACCTTGCGGCGAGCACTCCTCCAAGTTCCATGTTTTAAGGGGGTATCAGTTTCAAGCCTAACATGTTCCTTTACTGCACCCGATTCGAAATGCAGGAACAGTATACTACCATGAATGCTGAAAATGGGTACACCGTGCATCAGTAAAAACTGGCTTGTGTTAAAACATGTGTTACGACCATTAACCTGTTAACAGTTAAAAATGTTATCCCTGATCCGAAAAGTGGGAGTTCCCCAGTTTTTCAGTGTTCAGAATGGACAGAAAAATGTTAAAAATCATTAACCAATCGAGTCAATATAGTGCATAACATATAACATAACATAACAAGATTACGGGCTAAGAAGGGTTAGTCACCACATAAAATGCCCAAACTAACACCACTACCACCACTACAAAATAACAAAATCAAAGACGCCCAGAGTTAGTAAAGAATTTATCAATGTTGACTTTGAAATTGTAAACAGAATTGGAGCTAAGTACCCACTCAGGCAAATTATTCCACTTATTACCAACTCTTTGAGAAAAGTTAAAACGCCGAATATCTATCCGTGAGAGCTCTTCGGTCAACTTCAATCTGTACCACGTGTCACATGAGGATTAGCTGAAATATGCAAAAATAATAGGAAGTCAAAGCATCACTACCAAATAGGAACTTAAAACCTGAATCATATCGCCACGTACTCTTTTTAGGTTAAGCGTGGTCAAACCAAGAATTCGCAACCTTAGATTCATAAGAGAGATTCCTTACTTTGGGAATAAGCCAAAGAAGACAAGAGAAACATCATTATTATTAGTGAAGATTAAGAAAAGAAGGGCATCCAATACACCACACCACTTGTAACCTTCCTCCATAAAATACTTCACCATTAACAACAATTCTTTGTGACCTGTCAACTAACCAAGAATATATCCACCTGGCACACTTTCCCTCCACACCAAGCGCCCAAGCGCCCAAGTTTGTATCATAAGCCTGCCCAATGGAACCTTATCAAATGCTTTTTGTAAATTTAAATAGATAACATCCACATTATGGCCAGAATAAACTAGTTTAATAACATCATCATTAAGAAACTTTAATCAATTAGAAACACAAGACCTCTTAGGTAAGAACCCATGCTGGGATAAATTCAACAAAACATTGACCAGTAAATGATCTAGTACAACATCCTTAACAATAAACTCCATGACCTTGCACACAACACTAGTAAGACTCACTGGCCTATAGTTACAAGGAAAACTGTGGTCACCCTTTTTTAAAATAGGAGTGACATCAGCAATTCTCCAATCACTAGGAACAACACCAACATCAAAGCACTTTGAAAAGATGATATTCATGGAAACAGAAAGAACATCACAACACTCACGTAAGACAGCAGGATGCACACCATCTGAACCGGGTGTTTTAATCGATTTCAAACCCTTTAACTTCTTAGACACAACATCAACTAAAAATCAACATTCTTAATGGATACTGTAGAGTGCACACTAAGATAATCCACAACATCATCAGCAGGGGACTCCTTATCAAAAACAGACAAAAAGTAGTCATTCAAAACCTCAGACATATCCTTACCACTATTGATAGTAACACCATCATTACCCTTAAGATGACCAACAACCTCTTTGGTTTTTTGCTTTGAGCGAATATAAGAATGAAACGACTTAGGATTAATCTTAACCTCTTTGGACAAACGTTTTTTCAAAAAGCACTTTAGTATGATCCCTTATCAAACCCTTTGTGAACTTTTCATGATCCTTATACCTAGCCTGCTCCGCGGAACACCCACTGTGTTTATAAGAACGCCCACAACTTCTTCTTTTCCCGAACAGCCTACAAAACCTCCCTAGACATCTACACTGGCCAATTACGCCTACAGACTTTCTTTAATATACAAACCCATTTACAACCTCCAAAACTATTGTTCGGAAAACATCCCATGCTTTAAAAGGATCTAAGTCACGGAGCAAAAAAGTCTAATCGAATGACAAATTATCCTAAAGTGCAGTATAATTAGCATTCTTAAAATCAAAAACCAGTTTATTAGCTGGAGAAACCTTTGTGAAACAATACAGATCAAAACTAATGAGGTCATGATCACTACACCTTACCTTACCTTAGCACATTTCTAACCATACTTTCTTCACTACTGAAAATCAAATTAAGACAATTACCACCACGCGTGGGAAACAACACATGCTGGGTGAAAAAGCAGTCAGATACAGCTTCCAGAAAATCTTTACCATGTGGATCACTAGTACAAAGATTCCAATCAATGTCTGGAAAATCAAAGTCCCCAAAAATAATAACCCTCCTAAAAGCAGCTTTTTGTAGCAGTTAAGCAATTTTTTATTCTTCTTAGGCTAGAATTTGGTGATCTATGCATAACACCAACAATCACTGAACTACCAACATCGCCATCAACAATAGGCTCACATTATAGGCATGTTTTTTTGTGTTTTTTTTTTTCTAAAATGAAAGCTATAGCATTCTTTTCGGCAATGACATATTTATTTACGTGCATATACCCAAGATATAATTATATCAACATTTTCAAGTTTCATTTTACTTTCATAGGTTGTCAAGAATGCCCCCCCCCCCCCTCCATCCTCCCTCCCCACGAGGACAGTTGTTTCTATAGGGAGGGTCACCTCAAAACAAAGCGAATTCAACATGTCTTTCTTTTTCTTATAATGATATATTTTTGGTATAGGCCTAGAATATTTGCATTTGGGGGCACAAATTGTATTACTGGAACGCACCCTTTCTCTCATGCAAGTTGCGAAAGGGGGAAATGTAAGCCCAAATTTAAGGGAGGATCAAGAAATTGAAATATGCGAGAAGGGCGGATATGCTGTAAGAAGGGGTACATGCATGGCTATCACAGGTGTACGGGAACCGAAGCGTTTGAAAGGGCAACATAATTTGAGGTCCGTGATATCGAAATTACCCAGCATATTTTGAATTAATAAGTGTCTTTAGTAACATGGAATGATATGCAGTAATTTCTTAGAAAAAAATGATGTACGTGTTAAGATGTGACTGTAACAATAGGCTTACTGCAAGATATTATGGCGTTGCGTTTCATAATTTGAAATTTATAAATTCTTAGGAAATATTTGTTGAAACTTTTGATATAGAATATTTGCATCAATGGCAAAATGGTGTTAATTGTTTATCAACAAATGTTTGACATAATGGAATATATGCCAAATAAGTTCAGGCAAAATGACAAAACACGTAATTGAAGTTTCATCAACACAGCACATTGTTATTGTTATGGCATCACGTCTCATATGCTGGCTGAGTCAGGGTGGTGAAAAAATGGCCCAAATACGCAAATTTGTCTCAAATAGACAGTTGGTGGCACGCTTTATGTCCCAAATAGGCAAGTGTGTCACATATGCTATAAAGTGTCGGGAAAACGAATATACTTCAATATAAAAAAAGAGATGATTATCTGTATGAAAACTAAGAGATAAATATATATTTTCGGTATTTATCTCTTACTTGATCTATTGATAAATTCATTAGTTTTCTTATCTGCTTAGTAACATGAGGCCGATAAAACGATGACAAATTCCATGTAAGCCGGACAAAACGATGTAAGTCTTAGTTGTGGGTTTGTCAATGCCTTAATTACATAATTATGGCATTGGGTCTCATAATTTCATAAAAAATACATTTGGGCGTTTCTTATATATACTGAAAATTTCAATGAAAATGAGAGGTCCCCGCAATACGAAACCATGTTTTTCCATCATTGTTTAAACGCATATTGGCCAATCTTCCAGTTGCTCAGACAAAAAAATATATGTTGGATGAGGTTATGTCATCACTTCTAATTATTGTTAAAGTTTAGAAAATACAATTAAAGTATTTAAAGATATAATTGGATTTTCATGAAACGGACCAAGATTATTTGGAAATCAATCAAACATAATATAAGCAATCTCTTTAATTGATTTTTCTTAAAAAGGCGACAATAAATTTCAAAAAGCAGCGGCAGATTGTTTTGAATATCTATTTATTATCCGTCTCCAAAATTTTAGGATTTCAGTTCAAGTTTGGACAATTTGGAGCAAGGAAATGAGAAACCCCATACGCTTAGTGTGGGCTAGTCAAATGTGTAGGCCTAAGTGATGAAGTAATACATAAAAGTACCCAATTTTTCGGCTTGCTTTTGGACTGTCCTAGTGTGAACCGTAGGATGAAGCCGTCGCATCGTACAGCATAAACCCATTTCAAACGTTGATTAAAATCAGATAGAAATCGAGAAAATGTCTTTTTATTCCCCCGCACACATCTATTAGCAGTCCGGTCCACGCTCCCTATCGGGAGATCTCCCAATCGGCCGGGAAATTTCTTGTCATCATAACCCACAATGCATCTTTCCAAGATCAATCTCTCTAAAGAACGGTAAAATAGGTTAAAGCCAACGGTAGGAAAAATGCATGCGAAATATTCTAATTTATTGGTGCAACAGAATGATACAATTATTTTCTGGATTTTCACCAGCGCGAATCTGACTTTTACCAGGGGATTTTAAAGGAAGCTTTAAAAATTCATTTCAATAATTCCTGAAGAGTGGATTTTAACACTTTAGTCACCAGCAAAATTCAAATTATACAAAAGAGGTTCCAGAAATATCAATTTCAGTATCATTTTCAATGTATACAACTTTTGAATAACAGAATTTGAAGAGCAAAAAAAAAAAAATTTAACGGCTTAAATTTTGAAGTTTAATTTATGGTCACTGCGCACGTCTCGATCTCCCAATCAGGAGATCTCTCGATCGGGAGCGTGGACCGGACTGAAAGCAAGATTCCGGCATAATTATCTGATGAAAAGATAATCTTATATAACAACATGCAAATGTATGTAAGTCTAATTAAGTGTACAGCAGACGACCGTTTTCACCTACAAAATGGCAATGTAAGCAAGGTCACGTGACCTCGTGACGTCCGCTGAAACACCCTTATAGTCTTTCTAACAGCCTCTTTGGGTGTGAATATTCATAGCTTTGCTGTGCTGTCGATCATGCATATAGGCCTAGATGTGTAGGGTAGTCGGCCGGTTGTTAGGACTTGATAAATGCATAGGAAGTTTATTTCGTAACTATTTTTTCTTATAAACGTATTCACCCGATAAACACTACTTGGAGTTGGCGTCTTTTCACGATTGGAACCAGAGGCGACGAAAGATGTTTGATAATGTGAGTGTGTGTGGGGGCGCACAGGACTTGATGGGCACTTTCCGACTGAAGGTTTGAAAGCATGTTCGCCAGCATTATAGCTTTATAGGAAATTTGAACCCCACTGCCAATCCTCACCCCCTCTCCACCATCTGAAAATCTCTAACTTATATCGGTCCGAAAATAACTTTACCCTTTTTAATTGGTACGAAAAATTAAGAAATATATCAAGGATGTACGAACATCCTTGATTACATCATGATATATAGGACCACATTTGGGTAAAGTAAAACCAAACGAAGGATGATGCGGATGATGCAATAACGTGTTTTATGAGCAGTTTTGTTTTGATTAATGGAAGATATTAGGACAAGGACAAGGGTGCAGTCTTATAAGAGGGAGCATAGAGAAAGGTACTACCTGAAAGGAGTTCACCTTCCCTAATGGATGATTTCCTTTCGATTGGAAAATTATTAACGAAATTGGAGGAAAATGTGGTAAAATCATTGGATATTTTGGTAAAATTTGGCAACATTTCCCTATAATTGATACAAATTTACCAAAAATCTAAGAAAAATTTCCCCGAGAATGAAAGAAATTGCAGGAGAATTAGGGAAATTGCCCAAAATTGAAAGAATTTTCCCAAGCATTGAAGGAAATTTCCCCTAAATTGATGAAAATTTATATGTAAAATTTGGGATGGCACACACTAATTTTAAAGAGTATTTACAAATTATGATCAGGGAAATTAAGGGTAGGCAGGTATATATATATATATGTATATATATATATATATATATATATATATATATATATATATATATATATATATATATATATATATATATATATATATATATATATATATATATATATATGTACACACTATATATATATATATATATATATATATATATATATATATATATATATATATATATATATATATGTACACACCTATATATATATATATATATATATACACATATATATATATATATATATATATATATATATATATATATATATATATATATATATATATATATATATATATATGTACACACCTATATATATATATATATATATACACATATATATATATATATATATATATATATATATATATATATATATATATATATATATATATATATATATATATATATATATATATATATATATATATATATATATATATATATATATATATATATATATATATATATATATATATATATATATATATATATATATATATATATATATATATATATATAATATAAAAAAGTCGAATAAAGGCTTCTTGGGTCCACAAACTGACAACGTTATCTTTTATTGCCTTTAAGGAAATTAAAGATATACGCGTAATTTTCTACAATTTTGGTCTATTTTAGGACGATATTATATCCTTTCTTCAACAGTTCAATAAAAGATCCGATATATAATTTATTGTTTGAAAGGACATATTCCTTCTCTGAAAAAGGGCACCTTTCCTCCTTGAAAAGAAAAAACATTTTACAAAAATTTAAGCAAATTTCACGAAAATGATGACAATTTTCTGAAAATTTATGAAAATATTCCACAAATGAAGATAATTTCCTGAAAATGAAGGAAATTTCACAAAAATTGATGACAATTTTACGAAAATTGAAGGAAATTCTCGGAAAATGAAGACATTTTCCGGAAAATAAAGAAAATTTTGCAAAAATTAAAGGAAATTTTTGATGCAAATTTTCCGAAAATCAAGAAGATATCTCTAAAATGAATGAAATTTCCTGAAAATTAAAGCAAATTACCTTAAAACTGAAATTGAATTTCCGAAAATGAAGAAACTTTTTCAAAAATTGAGATAAATTTCACGAAAATTTTTTGAAAAAACTTTTCGAAAATAATTCAAAATTCTTGAAAATTGAAGCAAATTTTGTGAAAACTGAAAAAAATTCCCGAAAATGAAGAAACTGATTAATTTTTTTCTCGAAAATTTCCGGAAAGAAAAGATGCCATGATGGAATCTGACTTTTTAAAATCTATTCGTTATGACCTTCATTCTTTGTGGGAGGAAGGGGGAGGGGAGGGGAGGGGAGGGGGGAGGTAGTGGTACTTGGCCCACCAAAAATTATGAGGGGGTATCCCCCGGTTCCCTACGCCACTGTTAAGTTTCATCTCTTGTGCCACTTCTATTACAAAGACAGATACTTTTTGTTGCCCCGGTATCCTTACGATTTTGAACCACTTCGGGGGAGTCTACAAGACAATGCTGGCAGTGTCAGTAGTATGCTAACGTTAACGTCAGTGCTGAATTAGAAAGTGATGATACCGACGCTAACGTTAGACTTTCTAATGTGGACTAGTGTGACTTGGTCAACTTCGCAGTGGGTCTACTTGTGTTTCAAGCCCTCAAGATTCTCCTGCCGGCCTCACAAAGTCAACTACGACCCATACATAGACTATGGAAATTGAACTTACCATTGATTTAACGTTAGCCAATCCCAATTTTGTTCGCTGTTTCGGCAACTTTTTAAAATATATTTTTATATTATTTTTACACCTAGAATTGGTAAAAATTGGTAAGATATTGGTGAGGAAGTCTTGTTTATTTATAAGGATACCTAGATATTGGATTTAGGAGGTACAAAATCTTATTTTTTATTCTTCCAGGGCTAGTGTAATATGATAAAGTCAACAATCCAGTAGGCGAAGATAAAAAACTTTCGAAAATAAAAGTGAAGCCCATACTGCCATAGGAAGATGTGTTCAATAACTAGTTGTGACGCCAGGGGATGTTTACCAATGCCAACTTTAAGATAATGTCTTTGTTGATTAGCAGCAGATCTTAATTCATTGTTGAATCGAATACGTGATGATAATGTTGGCATTACAGCCCACCCAGATTTTAATTCAGTGTGCACTGAATCGTGCTGTGCTTAGATTAAGTCTGACAATACAGAGGCATGTGAGAGGTGATAATACAGAGCATCCAGCCATTCTTAAAAACAAGTACGTTAACATTTGCTTCCTTTTTACTTTCAATGTAAATCTCAATTTGGTATCCCTTTGCCCTTCCAACTGACTAACACCTGTAGGCCTATAATAAATGTAAGAAATTTGAAAATTACGTAATTAGATTTAAAGACATGAATAAAGTCATCCCTATTATGAAATTATTTTGCGTATTTGAATTTCAAAAACTTACAACCAACACTAATACTACGTGTCCGAATACTAGCATGAGAAATTTTTAGCAACATAGTATTTCCCAATCTTTCATCAAAACATACCGATTCTTAGAAACATCTAAAAATACTGCAATCTATCTGACAATGTTTCTATATTTTATTCTTAACACAGAAAACCATATTTTTTTCTATGTTGCAATTAAGTAAATGTATCATTTTGTTATTGACGAAAGATACACAGATTTGGTTATATATTCTATGTAGGAAAATATATTTTGTAGTTAAATGCTCAAAAATTGCTTTATGATTATGTAATAATGAGTTAGTAATAATGCTTAGTGGTATTATATCTTTTGTTGCTTTTCAGACAGTATAGATACATCGCCCACAGAACATTTACTTCATGGACACATAGAAGTCTTAGGAAGAAAAATGCCATCCTGTGTGTTCTCTGAACAAGACATGAATTTCCTGAAGCTGATGGAGAATTTTATATGTAGATGCTTATAGAGCGCTTATATTGAGAACAAAACTAAGCGCTTTACATCATTGGGTAAAAAAGTGTGTTTTTAATTGCTTCTTGAAATTGATAATGTCACTTGCAGATCTGTATGGACAGGCAGCTCATTCCAGAGAGATGATCCAGTGACAGCAAGGTTGTAACGACTAACTTGTTTGCTGCCATACTGTCTCCTTATCTGTGGGCCATTAGAGGCAGACCTAAGTCTGGGATCTGGGACATACAGATGAATTAATTCAGACAGATAATTTGGTGCAAGACCATGGAGAATTTTGAAAAGATGAGCATAAAGCCTAAACCTGATTCGTGACTGTACTTTGAGCCAATGCAAATGAGAAATTATATGAGTAATATGAGATCTTATACCTATGCCAGAGATCAGTCTTGCAGCAGTATTCTGAACAAGTTGAAGTTTGTTCAACACGCCACCTGACAAACCACTCAGTAAACCAGAAGCATAATCAATTCTGCTGATCACCAGTGATTGAACAGCACACTTACATGCATCATGAGTAAGATAAGGCCTTATTTTACGCAACTGCCACAAGTGAAAGTTGGCACTGCTGCCCACCTGATTCACATGTTTAGACATTGATAAACTGTTATCAAAATAGGCCCCAAGGTTCCTGATATAGTCAGATCCAGGGACTGCAACCGTGCCAACTTGCAGTGAGATATTATGCAATCCATATTTATGTCTATGGTAAGTGGATAAGAAGATGATAAATTCAGTTGTATCATCATTGAGCTTCAGACTACTTGTGAACATCCAGGTACGAATATCAGATATGCAACTGGAGAGTTGAAGTTTGGCACGGTCACCATCTCCAGTGAAGGAGGGATCAAATGGTATATAAACTTGTACATCATCAGCAAACTGATGGTACATGACATTATGACTTTCAATGAGATCAGATAAAGGAGCAATGAAGATCGTAAATAAAATTGGTCCCAAAACAGACCCCTGGGTCTTCAAATTATAAGGGGTTCCATGACAGGGTGAGAGGAGTATAAGTGAAGTAGCAGATGCGCTTAGTTTAGTCGTTTGAATTGTAGAACAATAAACGAATTGAGCTATTTGTGATAGAACTTATTCAAGTTTTTGATATTATTATATCAAAGAGTTTAGATAAACCAGTGTGCTCTTCTTGCCTGGATTTTACAGTATTTATTTAATCTTCTTTCAATTTCAACCTTCCAAGATTTTCATACCTCACCCTCCCTCTAAAAATCATCCAACATTTTAATTTGGATCAAACTGTGTAGGATTAAATCTGTTTCATGAGGAGCATGACTAAATTAGAAATGAAAGTTTCAACTTCTTGAATCATTTATTTTCCATCATGGTGTACCTTATATACCCTAGTCGACAGTATAATGCAACTACTGTACCGAACCAAAGGCTGCAATTCAACATTGCAATTCAAACAACAAACGATCATTCTTCAGTTATTCAAAGCAAAGAATGTCCACAGGAACTCAGTAATACAACAGTCTTTCACCAAGATTAACTCAGCTCAGACAGGCTAATAGTAGCCACAACTGCTCCAAGCCGGAGGATGGGGGAAGGAGGGGAAGCGGGGCTGTCCTCGTTGATAGTAGTTGGCTACAGGACACATCTTAAAAGTCATTATACATAGCTGCTATACAAGTGGGCCTACTGCAAGTACTGCCTATAGCATGTTGCCTACCGAGTAAGGTGTTTATCTTACTACATCTGGAATAGCCTTGTTCATTTCAAACAATATTATTCTTCTTCACTATCTCTTTGTCACTCTTCAAAAAATATTTTGGTGTAATAAATATTTTCTATTATGTTTCTGAAACAGTGAGAATGTCTAAATGATACCATTCTTCATATAACGTTTTTGACCTGGCTATTAAAATATTGGATTTGTACCGTAAGTTTTCGTCTGCATTTCTCAACTTTGCCAATTTACATGACTTAGAACAACGCCATAAATTTCTGAATTAGCATTTCTGAAATTGATTGTAACGTTGTAACCGTTAAAATACAACCTGAAATAAATAGCATATGATTTGAAGTCCATATTTTCTTTATTTAATAAAATATTAAATATAATTCTAAATTAAAAGATGCATGAAGTTGACAATACTAGTCCTGTCGCGTTGAGGGCCACGACAGAAAAGATACTGTATAAAACACCCAACAAAGGTCATTCTTAAGAGGTATTAATGTCATTCCTGACCTCTTTTGAGGAATATAATCTCTGTAGCTTGCAATAAGACGTCCCAAGGACCTTGTAAACAGAAAGAGGTTGGTTACTGTGTCCGGTGACGTAGTGGATTATACAGTAATCTGTCTGTTAAATAGAATCTTAGTCAAACAAAAGAATACATATTCGTCTCACTAAGATGATATCTAAATACTTTTATAAGGAGAAATTCCAGCTTGTTACATATTGTCGAAGTCTGACCCTTTACAAATAACATTGTTTTATATTATTTAGTGCGGTATGTTTTAAATTAACATTACAGAACGTTTGCACTCGTATATCGAAGGTCTCGTTAATGACTATGTTGGCCTCAGTGCAGGCTCACACAAAGGTAAAATTGGGGTTTAAAATAATTTATTATGGATATAGGGGCACTTATGCATGTCATTTGAGGCCTTCTAATAAAGTTTAGGGCATAAAAGGTAAATATAAAGAAATTAATTACTGAAGTTTTTTTTAATGTCTCATTAAATATTCTCTATACTGGTCACTGACTTTCGTTTTATACTTCTTTCTTCATTTCAGTTTAAAAATGTAATTAAATCTCGGAGCAAAGAGATCTTTTGTACAATTTGAGACAATAGAGGATACATTTTCAACACTTATTTTTTCACAGCTGAATTATTTTTTGTCTACCCTAAATATTGTAAAATAAGTAAGTGTGACGTGGGAGCTTGTTTTCGTATTATTCTTTCCTTAGTGCAATGTTCCCTTATTTACAACCGCATTTTACAGATGCAAAGTGGGCAACCACACTTGATAATTAAGTTTTCTAGGCTCAAGCAAAATACAGCTTCCGCCTAATAGGGCATGATAATAATTCATGCAATTTGATAATGAATGTAAAGCTCTATTGCATGTCATGTGGTTGATCAGAAAAGGGAAAAGATAAGAAATTCATATTGAAAGCTAGATGTACACACAATATTGTGTAAATTTTTCATAGGTCTACTAAGGTTTGGGGCATTTTCAAATCATAAAAAAAAGAACGAGGATTTAAAACAGGTAGCCAGGACTTTCGCAAGGGGAGAGGCACAAGCACTTCATATACCCTTGTGTTATATTTATTCGTTTGATTTAAAGAACAGGGGCACATACCTTCCTAAGGGGGCACAGCACCTCATGCTGGCTATGGGCCTGCTTTAAAAAGTAAGGCATGCATAAGCCCTACTACTACTGCTGCTGCTGCTGCTGCTGCTGCTGCTACTGCTACTGCTGCTGCTGCTGCTGCTGCTGCTGCTGCTGCTGCTGCTGCTGCTGCTGCTGCTGCTGCTGCTGCTGCTGCTGCTGCTGCTGCTGCTGCTGCTGCTGCTGCTGCTGCTGCTGCTGCTGCTGCTGCTGCTGCTGCTGCTACTGCTGCTGCTGCTGCTCTGCTGCTGCTGCTGCTGCTGCTGCTGCTGCTGCTGCTGCTGCTGCTGCTGCCAGCTGCTGCTGCTACTACTACTACTGCTACTGCTGCTACTGCTACTGCTACTGCTACTACTACTGCTACGACGACGACGACGACTACTACTACTAATTAAAAACAAAATATTACTACTACTACCACTAAATAATGATAATAACAAAAAAATAACGATAATAATAATGATAGCAATAATAATGATAATGATAATAATAATTATCATTGTTATGCAAAAATAAATAATAATAATAATAATAACAATAACAATAAAAACAATAATAATATTAATAATAATAATAATAATAATAATAATGATGATGATGATGATGATGATGATGATGATGATGATGATGATGATGATGATGATGATGATGATGATGATGATGATGATGATGATGATGATGATGATGATGATGATGATGATGATGATGATGATGATGATGATGATGATGATGATAATAATGATAATAATAATAATAATAATAATAATAATAATAATAATAATAATAATAATAATAATAATAATAATAATAATAATAATACTAATAATAATAATAATAATAATAATAATAATAATAATAATAATAATAATAATAATAATAATAATAATAATAATAATAATAATGATAATAATAATAATAATAATAATGATAATAATAATAATAATAATAATAAAAATAATACTAATACTAATAATGATAATAATAATAATAATAATAATAATAATACAAATGATGATGATGATGGTGGTGGTGGTGGTGGTGGTGGTGGTGGTGGTGGTGGTGGTGCTGCTGCTGCTGCTGCTGCTGCTGCTGCTGCTGATGATGATGATGATGATGATGATGATGATGATGATGATGATGATGAAGATGAAGATGAAGATGATGATGATGATGATGATGATGATGATGATGATGATGATGATGATGATGACGATGATGACAATAATAATACTAATAATAATAATCCCCTTTTCCCCATCACCATTTATTCAGGTTTCAACATTCCATGTTTTGTTTGTGGTACATAACATTTCACACAAAGTTACAGAAAATTAACATAAAACAACCTCTTGCAAACCTAAGAAATCAACATGATTTTCTGCGATCTTGGTAATATATACCATTGTAGTAGTAGTAATGTAGGAATACAGCATGAAAAATAGATATGAATATACGGAGAAGATGAAACAATGGCAAGGCTGTAAACAGCCTACTCAAAGAGCATGCGGCAGTTTGTAAAAACATTTTTCAAACAATCATAAGTAATAATTTCTCTCGAACTTGATGAGTAATTAATATGCTTCTCAACTTTAGGTAAAAATTTTAACTGATATAAAAATTCATTACAGTTCGGTAAGTCATCGTTACCTCGTTTGTGGAAAATATAATACTGTAATTGGAAGATAAGGAAATAATAAGGGTGGCGTTTGTTAAAGCTAAAACCAAATAATAAATCCCTACGTGAAAAAACATAAATTGCCGATTTAAAACAACCTGCTCCATGTCCAGTATAAGCGTAGAAACTTAAGAACAGTCCCAAAAAAGATAGCTTATTTTTTCTCCCTGAAAGTTCCAGAAAAAACAAAAAAGAGTTATCCCTAAGGTTAAAACGATACCAATAGGAGTTGGTGCATAACAAAGATTAATACAGCGGTAATGAAAGTATTAATTCTTGGCGTCTCTTACAGTATAAAAAGGAGCTTCAAATACATTGGACCACTGAAGGTCGCTTAAATAAAACTAATTATTCCAACATGTGATCCGAGAGGGCGGGTTAACAATAGCTTTAATCAAATTGCGATAAATAAAACAAGAAGGCTTTAGGACGGATAATGCTGTAGGGTGTAGACAGAAGATTTGAAGTAGGAATGTCACCTGTAGCGTGATGTAAATTCTGCCTCCATTCATTAGGCAGTGCGTCTAAGAGACCGTAATAAAGCGTGAAGGGACAATAGTCGATAGATACTTAAAGAGTAAAAGAATTTTAAAAGAGGGCGTTGTGCAGTGGAAATAAATCATAGATGACGCCCTTAGAATACAACAAATTATAGAATATAGTATAACTGTTGATTTTAATGAATGAGTTGTTCCAAATTATCTCCTCACCGACATTCTGTAGAGGAACACGGTAAGAAAAACGGGACCAAGCGATGAAAGCATCACTCACAAAAGAATTTCTAATAGCAAAGAACCGCCATAATTCTTAAGGTCAAAGAAAAGTTTTTAAGGTGCAACGTCGTTAGAAAGATATCTCTTAATCAATAGCATTTTACACTATGTTTAAAGCTCGATAAATGCGTGGCATTCAGACCACCAAAAGGAATAGTATTAATCAAAGCAGTACGTTTAATCTTATCATTCTTACCACCCCAAATAAACCGAAACATAACGGACTTGAGATTCTTGAGGAAAAACTTAGGGGGAGTTGGGAGAACTTCAAAAAGGAATACTAACTGAGATAAACCTCAGATTTAACTATTGTTACCCTACCAATGCGGGTAAGATCTCTCTGGGACCATAGATGAAGAAGGCCCGTTAACCTACAAAGTTTGGGAGTGTAATTATAACTGAATAGATTATCTCTACTGTAGTCAAAAGTGATACCTTACATAGTAATTGGCCCTAGAGTCCAATCTAAACCGTAAGAATTTGTAAAACCGGGTAGTGCTATTGACTAAGTTACCAAGTGGGAATATAGAAGACTTGGTCATGTTAACCTTCAAATCGGAAGCTGCTTCAAAAATATCAAAAACCTGAAAAATCTCATTTGAATTATTAGGACTACCATCCATAAAAATGGTGGTGTCGTCGGCGTACTGCAGAATTTTAGTCTCAGTGCCTGAAATAGTAATACCTTTAATCCTGGGGTTTACATGAACAGTGAGGGCTAAAAGTTCTGCACAAATTAAAAATAGATAAGGGCTTAGGGGGCATCCTTGGCGGACCCTCGTGAAATGTGAAAATTAACACTAGTAAAACCATAATTAATAACTCTGCCCATGCATCCAAAATAAATTGTTTTAATCCACGTCTTAAAAATATCATCAAAATGAAAAAGAAATCAAGACATTGAATAATGAACCCTCAATCTAATCTGTCAAAGGCTTTCTCAAAATCAACGAGTAATAATAAACCACTTTTACTAGTATTAAAGCAGTGCTCGATTAAACCTAAAATATAACGGATATTCTCACCAATCAAATGGTTTTTGATAAAACCAGTCTGACAAGGATTAATAATATCATAAAGAATAGGTTTAATTTTGCTGGCGAGGGCCTTAGTGCATAATTTATAAAGCAATAACATAGGGCGATAATTCTTAACATAATTCAAATCTTTACCTGGCTTCGGAAGTAAAGTAAAAATAGAGCGTCTTTGCTCAACAGATAAAAAGCAATGATCAAAAGAATAGTTAAATGCGTCCGTAACAATACTACCAATGAGTGATCACAGAAGTGTTTATACAAGTCAATAGACATACCGTCGAAGCCAAGTGATTTACTATTAGGCATAGAATCCAAAGCTTTTTTAATTCATCAATAGTAAAATAACCTTCAAAATTTGCAGCCCTCTCTGGGCCTAACTTCCTACCATTAAGCAATTGATCAAAAATATGAAAGTAGTAAGGGGTCACTATACAGCCGCTGACCAATCATAAACCGGCTTTGCTATGACGTCATAAGTTTGCCGTAGTTTGCTTCTGATTGGTCAGCGGCTGTATGGTGGCCCCTGAGATTTTTTCCTCTGGGTCATCGGATTGCCATCACAGGATAGTCGTGACTGTTCCATTGAATCCTTTTAACGAGGTGTATAGCTTTTTTCCTGACTAGGTGTGTCAGGTGATTGTAAAGTACCTAAAACGTGAAATTATACAATTTCTTTTGTTGATCTCTCTCAACATTTAAAGACATGTCGTACATGATAAGGATCATTTACGATGACGTCGCATAACGACACGTTAGACGGGACATTAAAACACCCATTTACCTATATCGTCGCAGGTCCAACGGGATGTGGAAAGACCCGTTGGGTTTGAACATTTTTGGAACGTCGTACAGAAGTCATCGACGCACCACCCGAACGCATCTATTGCTTCTAGGCCAAAAACCAACCCGATTATGAAGCGCTGAAGCTAATTTAACCTCACGTGGAGTTCAATGAAGGCCTACCCACCGAAGACGATCTGAAACGTTTGGATCCGGAACGTAATGATATTATTGTCATTGACGATCTCATGAGTGAACTGAATCCCATTGTAACGACACTGTTTACCAAAGGCAGCTATCACCGAAACATATCTGTGTTGTTTCTTGTATATAATTTGTTTTTCAAAGGCGGACGTACCCTCAGTTTCAACACCCATTATCTCATCTATTTCAAAAATCCACGCGATGCTTTTTTTATCGATCAGTTGGCTCATCAAATCTTTCCTGGACGGATGCGTTACGTCCGCGACGCCTACACCGACGCCACACGAGAGCCGTAGGCTACTTCTTCGTCGATTTTACCCCTACGACGCCCGATCGATATCGTCTGCAGACCGTTCTGTTCGACCGACGCTACGTGTATACACCAACATAAATAAATGGACAACAGTACCGTATAACGAGTTTATTTGACGTTATGACGTGGTCCCGCAAAGTGTCGGTAAAACAATGAACAATGTTTGACTTGTAACTGACTTTTAGATAATTGTTTAAATTGCAGTGTTTATGTCACTGCATATTTAATTTATTTGTTGCTTATGAGGTTTCTATCATGGAAAAATTCAGTGAAGTGTTAAAGTGGCTCGTCTTTTCTGTTTAGGCGTTTCACCCTATGTTACATGCATGGATGTGTAAAGATACTTATAAAATACGTTTACCAAAGTGGGGTTATATCATTTATCATGGAGAAGTGGAGGGGCCAAGAACCCTATCTCAAAGCAATCACTAATGGTACATCAAAACAACGTCTTCACGTATTGAAAACGCAAATAAATATTTATTACACTGTTTATGTGAGTGTGCCCTAAACGTATTAGAAGGTAAGGTAAAGTTGAACCCGTCGGAAAAAAAGCCATTGCAAGACATCGACGCAAGTTACAGGTGTTAGCCTACCCAAACATCCCGCAAAAGTACAAACGACGCGTGTTACATCAACGTGGTGCAGGGAATTTTTTCAAAACATCGTCGCCCCGGTACTGAACAGCTTCCGAGTTTGTTGCCTGCCGTGATCCCTCTCCTGCTGTAATCATGAAGAAGATGATGGTTGTCAACCCGTATGCGTTAACGCGCCAAACGCAGCTGTTTGAAACGCCGGAAAAGACCAAGGTGATGGTTTTGGATGACAAGATGCGAGAGATTTTGGAAGGACGTGATATAACCGACGAGAAAAAAGTCAAGTTGTACGAAGATGCTTGGGCTCTATACACGACATACCAACGGAAAACGCTGGACCCGCCGACACCACCACCACCGCCACCGACACAACCACCAATCCCCGAGAGACAATTCATCAAAGACGTCATCATTAGCGTACCTAAAGCGTTACGAGCAAAAGCAGAACAGTTGACCAAGACGGTGCTACGCGAAATGACATGGAGTCCTAAAGGCGAACTAATGGTCGACGGACAAGTCGTGCCTGGAACCCACGTTGTGCATCTGATCAACGACGCAATCCGTTCTCGAAAATCATTCACCACGCAAGGACGCAACGCATTTGTGGGAGGCTTGTCGAACATCAATGTTCCTCAACAGTTAATCGGTAATTGTGACGTGTGGGATCAACTTCAACGTTTTCAACGTACAAGAAAATTTGACGATGGCCACCCAGTAGAATGTGAAGACATCCTTCCCGTGGCAATGCGCATGGAGCTTTAAGAAGACGACAACGACCAAATGTTGGAACCACGCACATCTTTCATGACACGTACTTGACGCAGAGATTGTTATAAACAAAGGGACTGGTGGCTGCAGTACTTTTGAGAGCTAATACAATTCAATCACTTCTATCCTTTCCATTTAGTAATTTAGTAGCCGTCATGGCAAACATATCAGCACCTTTAGCGACTCTAAGCAATTTTCGACAAAACATTACATGCATCAGCGCTTGTTGTAGAGAACGTGTGATTCATCATGACGACGAGAATATCTGCGATGGAAAAAGAGAAAGTGGAAAAAATCTTTCGAGACATCTACTACGATCCATCACATTCCACTGGTTTCGTCAGAGTCGACAAGCTACACGCAGTGGTCAAAAAAGGATTTCAAACCTGAAACGAGGAGCATTCTAAACATGGGCTTGGGAACCAAGATAACGTACACGTTACATAAACCCTCTCGACGCAGATACCCCATAAATTGCGTTATCGTGAACGGCATCAACGAGCAACGGCAAGCCGGTCTCGTCGATCTTAGTGCTTACTTTTGATATAAGAAAGGAGCGAAATGGCTTTTGACGTGCATCGATGTCTTTGCAAATATGCTTGGGCCATCCCTCTGAAAACCAACCAAAACGGGAGCGTCGCTTATTGTTGCGTTTAAAAAACTGTTCAAAGAGGCTGGACGTTTACCGCAAGTTGAAGTTGCAGACAGACAAAGTTTCTGAATTTTACAACCGCCTGGTGAAAGCATTTTTGAAAGAAAAAGGCGTTCAACTGTTTTCGACGGAGAACGAGACCAAGGCAAGTGTCATAAAAAGATTTAATCGTACGTTGAAATCGAGAATGTGGCGTTATGTTACGGCCAATAACACGTACAAGTTCGTGGACGTTTTGTCGGATCTGATGGCGGCATACAACGCCGCGAGCCATCGAAGTATTGGACGAGCACCTGAAGACGTAAATTGGACCAACGAGTTGGACTTGTGGCAAACACTGTACGGAGATGCAAAGTCTACGGTCACGCCGACATCGACTTTACGCGCCGGAGACGTCGTTTGGCTCAGTATGGTGACGCGCCCATTTCGAAAAGGTTACTTATCCCAATGGACGGAAGGAGTGTTTGTGATCGACAAAGTGATCCAGCGACAACCCATCGTGTGTGCGGTGAAAGATCTTGACGGCGAACCTGTGAAAGCCACGTTTTATCGTGAGGAATTGCAACGGATTGGTAAAAAGGAAGCCAATGCTCTCTACAAAATCGAAAAGATCGCGCGAATCTGCAAACGCAAGGACGGGAAGCGGGAGTATTTGGTCAAATGGTACGGTTATTCCAGTAGATTCAACAGTTGGGTCGATGACGTGGCTAAATTCTAATGTGTGACAGTCAAAATCTTCATTAACGTAAACGTCATCGTCATGGCTAAATTGTTTTACATAACGCTACCCAGAAACGGGTCCATGGACATGTTTCCTGACAACACGGTCACCGAGTACAAGAACAAACTGCCGAGAACTTTGCATTTGGACGGCAAATGGGAAGTCGAGCTTCGAAGTCGAGTGCACGTACCCGTACTCGTGGTTCCAAATCTGCAACGAAAGCAGTAAGTTTTACTTCAATGAATTACCGACACACTCAAACTGGAATCCTGTGGAATTATATCCGGTAAATTCATTTTTAAAGGAACAGGCAATCTTTGACAGAACATATCTGCCAACAACATTAAATCAGACGTCTTGCGTTTCGACGGTGTCAATGGCAACGGTCAACTGAAACTACGCGCCTGTCTAAATTGTGAAGTGAAACTTGAAGGCAAGATCACGCAAACACTCAGTGTGTCGGACCCAAATGTGCTGACGAGCGAATGGGAATACAGGCGCTATCCACGGCTGAAGCAGAACGTTCACCAACTGTTTGTGTACACAGACATCATCACATCCCATCATGTGGGAGATCACTAAGTACCATTCTTAAAGAGTTTCAGCGTCACAAATCTGCCGGAATTTGGCTCGCCCGTGGACGCCATACGTCCACGGGCTACTACCCCATCAACAGAAACCCCATAGACACGATCGAGATCGCTCTCCGCGATGGAAGAGGACAAACAATTCCGTTTATGTCGGGACTTACCATCGTCACATTACATTTTCGTCAACGACGTTCCGCGTGGCTTTAACTATATAATTGTGTAGACTGCGCATCAATCCTCATTTACACATCAGATAACATCATGGCAGGACCTCTACCTGTGTTTGTAGGACCTGGAAATCAACGAGGCTACGGTCTCGGAGGAATGCTTTCGGGACTATTTAGGACAGCACTACCGTTTGTGAAACGGGGTGCTGCGAGCTTGGCAAAAGAAGTCGGTAAAGAAGCATTGACCACTGGTGCAGGAATTCTGGAAAACGTGTTGGTCGGTCAAAGCGTGAAACGAGCTGCATCCTATCGAGCGAAAGCGGCTGGACAACGATTGACACGCAAAGCCATGAGTCGCGCTAAAGCGCGATTGCAACAGCTTGGTACTGGTACAAAGAACCCACTTCGTCAGCGAAAAGCCAAGATAACAAAGTCGAAGAATCCCAGGTGTGATGCTCGTTTGAATCAGTATTTACATCAACGATCGTCGCTTTACGCCGAACCTCAGAAATAAGAAGGAAAACACTTAGGGTCAATGCTCATTTGTCGTTTGTCTACGGAACCGTCAACATGACTCTCGTTCACGCTTACTCTTTACCGTGCTCCAAATCCGAAATTAAATTGTTTATCGTACTGCCAACGCAGATGGTAATCGAAGACAGCGAGTACGTCGAATACCGTCTGTTCGGAGGTTTGCCGATCGAATTTGTCATCCCCGGAACCGAAACCAAGTACATTGACATCAACAACACCCAACTGTATCTCAAAGTCAAGATTACGAACGCAGATGGGACAACTGCGATGCAACCGTCAGCGACGAAAAAGTGGCCCAGTTGTGGCCCGGCACACTCATCAATGACTCCACACACACGTATCCGTACAGAGCGATGATTGAAACGCTGCTCAACTACGATAAAGAGGCCAAAGACACCCACCTCCAATCGCAAATGTATTTCCAGGACACCGCCGGTCACATGGATTTTCACGACTTGACGGCTGAAGTCATTCCTAATACAGGCTTGAAACATCGTTTCGACAATACCAAAGGCAGCAAAGTCTTCGAAATGATAGGCCCCATTCATGCTGACATCTTTGCACAGAAGAATGTATTATTATCCGGCGTGGAAGTACGACTGAAGCTACAACGCGCCAAAGACCCATTTTGCTTAATATCAGGAGCTGAAAATGACAATTTTTGAGTACATATCTTGGACGCCATCCTGTACATGCGAAAGGTGACGTGTAGCAACACCCATGACTTAAACGACGTCGCTATGCTCAACCAAGAACCAGCCAAGTACAAGATTCGTCGCACCGTCCTCCGCAATATCGCCATCCCGATAGGCACCCAGAATTTGCAACGGGACAACGTATTTTTGGGTGAACTACCTAAATAGGAAGTGCTTAGTCTGGTGGACACGTCTGCATTCAAAAACCCATTTCGTTTCCTAGGATTTAACCTGAACTACCTGAACTTACACGTCGACGAGAAATAGTATCCTGTCACACTGCTCAACTTTGGCTCACAGCAGACCCTACGCAGTTACCTTCAGTTAATTTCAGCCGCACGTCGTTTGTATAGCGATGGGGGTATGGATATTACGCCGTCAGACTTTCTGGACGGTTACACGATGTTTTTGTTCGATCCGACACCTAATGGATCTCATGGACAGCAGTATTCAGTCAACAAGAGAGGCAACTTACGTCTGGATCTAAATTTTGGAGCCGTACTACCGACTACCAAGAACCTCCTCATCTACGCTGAATTTGACAACATCATCGAAATCGATAAAAACCGAAACATTCTCTACGACTTCACCAATTAGTCATGGTAACGTCCGACCTGATACATCTCTTGGATTCCGATGCATTCACACGCTGGTTAGCGTGCGACGTTTACAATGGCGTTCACGCGGCCGATCAATTACACGAGCCGCTTCATCGCTCGACCGCATTGGTGATCAATACGGATCCAAGCTGGAAACCGGGCCGGCATTGGATCGCCATTTACATTCCCGAACAAGGACCCTGGGAGTATTTCGATTCTTAATATTGAATTGCCTAATGTTCCTGCTATGCGAAATTACCTAAAAGGAACACCGAAAATCTACAATCGCAAACCGCTTCAGAGTCCAGGATCAGACGTGTGTGGCCACTACTGCATCTACTATTTAATACACCGAGCGCGAGGACAACCCATGGACACCATCACGGCACGGTTTGGAGAGGATGTGGAACGTAACAATGAGGACGTGCGTGCATTCATACAACGTCATTATGAAGGACTATAGATTAAACGCCCATAAACTACTAAATATTACTTTCTAAATACGATGAGCATCCGAAATTGACCGGAGTCGGAAGGGGTAATTCCGTCTCCTCGTCGCAACGACAGACTCAAACTCAAGTAGTAAATCGTTGAAAAAAAGAGGGCGCTGTATCGCAAACTTATAGATGATAATAAAAGTAAACCGGATCCCCAAACTGCTGATGTTACTTTTGTTTAAACATGTGTTACTTTAAAAAAAATCATTTTAAATATTCATTGTTTGATTAGTGATGTTTTTTAGCGCCATATAACTTGCGTGTTATTTTCTGGCGTATTATGTCCTGTATAGTGTTAATATGCGGACGTCATGTAGCCTGCAAGCTATTTTATGACGATCATGTTGTGTCAACAAATTGAAAAAAGGCAAGTTTGATGTGTCAACGTGTTTCTTATATCTTGTACCTCCTTTACTATAGTATTTTTCCGGTTATTCCACTTTGCCCCCCAACCCATACCCCTTTCTCGTTTAGAAATACATGCATAATACATCCCTCCCTGCCCTTTTTTCCCTTAGAAATAAATTTATACCCCACCCCTTTTCTTGTTTAGAAATACATACATAATACATCCTCTCCCTGCCCTTTTCCCCTAAGAAATAAATGTATTTCAAAAGTGGGATCAACGCATGGTATGTTTTCAGTGGCCAAAAAAGTTCCCTATACTCTCATGTTTTGGTAATTTCCCCCAATAAATCTCACTTTGTCCGCTCAAATAAAACACATTTGAGCAAAAAACTGCCTCGAATGACAGCGTTTTAGAAAAAATGTCTTCTCAAACTATTCACGTTTTAAAAAAGTCTTCGCTCAAGTTTTGCTCCCTGTACAAAGTCAATGGGATTTGAATATGAAATTGATGTTCTCAAATTGTACATGTTTTTAAAAATATTGTCTCAAATCTTTTTAATTTTCAAAACGTTTGTCTCAAAATACACATACTTTTAAGGTAATGTTTTTTAAATGTCATTTGTTAAAATTTGCTTTCAAAGTGTCGAGGTAAAATAAAAATAAACGTTATAAAAACAGTCTTCCGGAAAAATCAATATGGAATTGGTCCATTACATACGTAACAGAATTATGTCATTTTTAATGCATCAGATTGGTCAATTGATAATGGTGTGATGTCCATATATGGCAACAGTATTGAATGTTATTTAAGGCTGAACATTTAGAAGCGGGCTGAAGATTTTGTTTTATCATTTATTCGTTAGCATTTGTCAGCTACGCTAACAACCACAACGTATTATTATATATTGACTTATATCAATTATAACGTGTTGACATTTCGTGTTATACTTATGTATTACTACATCGTGTGTATACTGCGTGTTTGATTACCATGACTATAAGGAGAGAAACAGAAGAGGCCAATCGTCGTTTAAGAGAACAGCAGGGGTGGTAGAAAATGAGACTAATCCTGAAGACAATGAATTGTTTTTGGCGTCACCCAATTATGAGATGCAAATGGATATGGAGGAGTGGGATATTGATAAACCAAACTTTAAAGTGCAAATGGACATGGAAGAATGGGACGTCGATTTGGCAACGTTGAATATCGGGAAGGCGTCAGAGAAGAGCAGGACAAGGTAGAGATATGGACGTAGAAGGCAACGAAGTGGGAAACGAGGAAGTCACTGCCGAGAGCTGCTATCACATCGTCACGACTCAAAGACGTCAGATTCTAAGGTATCATTCAGAAGCCAACGAAGATGTGATTCGCTTTGACGGGGAGAGAATTGCCCAACTGGTCAATAGAGAGGGAGACGTCGTCACTGCCTTACACGCCATTTTCGAAAGTTTGATTGAATGACTGGTCCAAGGCTTTGGAGTATAAGATCGTGTGGTTTTGAAATTCACGCACCGGCGTTGAACATTTTGATATGGATTGAACTCATGCGGAGAGACCAAGTAAGCGTTCAACGTATCCTATCCGCGATCGCCCGAGTTACTACAATCCACGACCGCTTTCGTACTCGACGGCAATGTTGAAATCCGACTCCTCCACATCAAAATGCCTCGGGGAAGTAACATGAAAATATGGACTCAAAGAAAACGATTCATCATCTGCATCACGAACAATGACCACCTCTGTTTAGCAGTTTAGCCCGAGCCCTCGTGTCAACCAAAGCTCGCATCGATAAAGAGACCAATTACATTGTCAACTGGAAGAATATTCGACAGGTTACGGCGAGCAGGAACGTTTAGCGAAAGAGTAACATGAGCGAGCCGGCGTGGCGCTTGGGCCTTGTGGTTTAGACGAAGTCAACCAATTCCAAGCCGTGTTACCCGACTACCAAGTGAACGTCCTTACGACAAATCCCCACGATTTGTTTGTGTTCCGAAGGCCTCCTCGTGAGAAACTGCTTTACCTGCTCTACCACGACGCTCATTTTGACGTAGTCATTTCGCTACCTGGACTATTGGATGTAGCCAGCTTTTGCGATCGCTGCCTGAAAGGGTATGACCACTTTGAGCATCATCGTTGCCGTAACGTCTGCGAATGCTGTTTCAATGCAGGGAAGGAGGAATGCCAATTGACTGAATGGATGCATTGCGACGATTGTAGCCGATCGTTCAAGAACCCGACTTATTTTGCAAACCACAAGATGATTCCAAAAAAGAGCCAAACCAGGACAAGACCAAAACACCGCCACGTACGATCTGTCAACGTATCCGTCGCTACCCTACTTGCGGTACCACTCTTAAGGATCGACACAAATGGGGTCAACGTTACTGTCGAAACTGCGATAGTTACCAAGTAAACAACCATCTTTGCTACATGCAAGTGATTGAGGATAGAGGGGAAGCAGAAGGACACGTTGACATCGATGATGAAAAGGCTCGAGCTATTCTCAGTCTTGAAGACGAGGTAGAGGAGGAAGAAGAGACCCTTCCGTTGAAATACATCTTCTTCGATTTCGAATGCATTAAAGAAAACAAGCTCGACAACGGTGGTTTCATGCATGTGTCGAACTACTGTGTGGCGCATCGTGTTTGTTTAATCTGCATCCACGATGACGATATCCGTCAAGGCTGCGAAACATGTGGCGCGCGAGAACAGCTCTTCTCAGGAAGAAATACTCAAAAAGACTTTTGCCAATGGTTACTTTCTCCAGAGAACAAAGGAGCCACGGCTATCGCACACAAGATGAAAGGATACGATAGCCATTTCATGCTGGACCACATGAAGAACATTGGAATGTGCCCCAATGTCGTTATATACGGATCTAAACTGACGAGTATAGACTTGAAAGAAAAAACCAGAAACAAGAAAAAGAAAGATGTCACAATCTTGAGGATCATTGACTCGTGCAACTTCAATCCGGCTCCGTTCTCATCCTTTCCCAAGACGTTCGGAATGACAGAGATGAAAAAGGGATATTTTCCGTATCTTTTTAACACCAGAGCTAATAAAAATTACGTTGGCCCATGGCCTGCAGCTAATACCTATAATCCCGATCACATGAAACCTGCTCAACGCAAAGAGTTTCTCGTCTGGTATGAGGAGCAGAAGGCCAAGACTTTTGACTTGGCTCGAGAAATGTATGAGTACTGTTGCAGCGACGTACAACTGCCTCGTCGAGGATGTTTGAGATTTAGAAAAGAGATTTTGGAGACCACCGGAAAGGATCCCTTCGAAAAGTGCATCACTATCTCCATGGCCTGTGTGCGGATGTCTCGACGAAAATTCCTACGCCCTATTACGATCGCTCTGGTTCCTCATTGTGGTTACGATAATGACACCCAATCCGTCAAAGCTCTCCAAGGGTTGAAATGGTTGGAGCACCGAGACGGTTGACGCATTCAGCATGCTCGGTCTCGTGGAGAAGAAAAGCACATAGAGTCTTACAAAGTAGACGGCTGGGATGAAGCGTCAAAGACCGCTTTCGAGTTCTACCTGCTACCCAAAAAGAGATCAGAAACTGCCAGGTGTCGAAACAACCGTCGAGAATGCTCTTATCAAGCTCAACCGACAATAAGAGAAGAGTGGTTGATTAACAAAGGTCGTCGTCAAGGCTGGCGATTGGTGGAGATCTGGAAATGCAAATTCAATAAAGAGCTGGCGAGAAAATCCCGTTGATGAAAAACTTCATCGATAATCGGAAACTGACATCACCTCTCCAACCAGGGGACGCTTTCTTTGGAGGACGCACCAATGCCATTAAACTGTTCCATGTCGTTGCAGACGATGAAAAAATAAAATATATCGATGTCTGCTCACTCTATTCGTGGATCAACAAATACTGCAAGTATCCTATCGGCCATCCTACTATCATCAAGACTCCGAACACGACCGATGTGAGTGACTATGAAAGACTTATCAAGTGCACCGTCCTACCTCCTCGTGGTCTGTACCATCCCGTACTCCCGTACCGTTGTCAAGGAAAACTCTTGTTTCCCACTATGTGGAACCTGCGCTGAAACATTAGCCAAAGAACCATGCAAACACCACGAAGATCAACGCGCTCTCCATGGGACTTGGGTGAGTTTAGAGTTGCAGAAAGCCGTGGAAAAGGGGTATCGCATTATACATGTCGAAGAAGTGTGGCATTTTAACCAAACGGTACGCTACAACCCCTCAACCGGAGAAGCCGGTTTGTTTACGGCCTATATCAACATAAAATGAAACAAGAAGCTAGCGGATGGCCTCCAGGATGCGACACCGAAGAGCAACGTCGCCAGTACATCAACGACTACGAAGCTCGCGAAGGCATCTTACTCGACCCACAAAACATCTATCTATACAAAACGCGTTATTTAGCCTGATCTCACAACCCTCCCGTACGGGTATTAAATCCTTCATCACCACAAATCCCCTTACATGGACCGACAGACTCATTTACGACAAACGGGTAATTCAACTAGACCTCGCCACCATCTGATGGATGCCAACATTAGTATCTCAAGATCCGATGAAACCCTAATGAGTGCGGGAGGGAAAGGAGCTACCATGGCTCAATTGCCTCTTACGGTATCCTGCGTTGGTTGGAGTAGATACTTTTACCCTACAATCACATGACACACCCAGTCAGGAAAAGCTATACACCTCGTTAATAAGACTTTATGGAACAATTGAGAATATCTTGTGACGCAATCCGATGACTCATATAAAAAATCTCAGGGGTCACTATACAGCTGCTGACCAATCAGAAGCGAACTACGGCGAAGCTATGACGTCATAGCAAAGCTGGCTTCTGATTGGTCAGCGGCTGTATATTGGTCCTTACTACTTATGAATATTACGATGGTCACTAGAATAAAGAAAAGAATACAACTTATGAGTTCATTTAAAATATCAGGGCTATTATTAAAAGAAAGACCCTCCTGAATAATGAAGGAACGAATGACATTAAGATTACTATTACGCTTCACCAGACTTGGAAAATATTCTTTTTACCCTGCTCTACTCACCTTGCCCTTGATCTAACAATAATATCTTCTAAATTACAATCATATAAACGAGTTCATCACGAGAATGCTTAAGCGAAACCAAGACTTCAAGAGAAGAGGATGTTTTATATGCTTACTCTAAATCGGATATATTCTTTAAAAGATCACGTTAATACTTGCGCGTGCACTTAGCCTTATCTTTGGAAAAAGTGACGGTCTCCGGTCTTAATTTCAAATTAAAAAAATTACAATTACTTAAAGGAGAATAAAATACATTACCAATATCAATTTCACTTACAATAAAGTTGGTGATATGCTTAATATATGCAGAATCCTTAAACCTGTTAAGCAAATAACTATTAAATTATCCATAAACCTCTACACTCGGGACAGAACGTTAATATTAAAGAAACAATATAATGATCTGACTGAAGGCCAGGGGTGAAATTACAATTAACATTACGTGTGGCTAAATATCTTGAAATTAAAAAGAAGTCGAGGTGACAGAAAATACCTGGTGTAACGTTCGACGTCCAGGAGAAATACTTCTTAAAATGTTTCTCTCTCCAAATATCAATAACATGATAAGAATTAATAAATGTAAACATCTATTTCTAGCATTAGAATTCGTACGAGGATTACTGCCTTTCTTATCCAAATCTAAATTAAAAACAAAGTTAAAATCACCACCGATAATTAAATTATCGCAAACGTTTAAGTTACGAGAACGAGTGTCAAAAAATTAGGAGTGTCGGGGTTGGGTGCATAGATATTAGCCAGAGTAAGGTTTTTTTTTTAAAACACAAAAAAAACCTGTTATGTCAAGCATAATAATTCTACCCTCGTTGTCAATATTAGAAGAAAGGACCGAAACATTCAACCTTTGATTAAAAAAAAAACAACAACCCCCTGCTGTCCCACGAGAAAAGAACCTCCTACCTACCACACCACCCGTCAGCCCAGTAAGTTTCATTGTTAACAGTACTATGGGTCTCTTAAATAAGATAAATGTCTTGATTTAACTTATGGAGAAAAGCAAAAATCTTTCTTCTCTTGCTATTATGCTCGAGACCTCCAGTATTGTTAAGTACAAATTCTCAAATCAGCCATGATGGATAGAAAGATAATAAACTAGGGTAAACAGATGCAAGGATTTCAGGAATTTGAGGGTCTTAAGTGTGTCAATAGAAAAGGAGATAACAACATGGAGAACTGCATTATATACAATGGGAAAAAAGAATTACGTTGATAGAACAGGCGCAAAGCTAGAAACAGCCGAAAGATCTGTAATAACAATGTTGTGGTCATTTAATGATAAAATGCATACTTCGAGCAGGGAACATTGTTGAAATCTTTGGGGAACATGCATTTTCTGAAGCTGGGCCAAAAAACAAAAACAAAAACTTGAATAGAATGCCGGCCGAGATAATGTATAACCTCTTTCCCCCTCTTCAAGAAGAAACTTGAAACTCACCTTTTTAAATTAGCATTTAAATGATTACTCTGCTTGACGTTTTGCCTTGATTGTAAAGTGCCACTGATTAGCCTATAGTTAGCACTGTAGAAGTACGCGCTATATAAATAGCACCTGTTATTAAATTAGACCATTTATCTACCTACTGTGGTGTAGCGGTTATCATACCTGTCTACAGACCACGAGGCCCTGGGTTCAAGCCTGGGTTGGGTAGACACGCAAGTGCACCACAACTGGTTATCAAAGGCCGTGGACATTGACTTGGTTGTCGATGTTATGTCTGTCCGTACGTCGTACCTGTGTTCTCGTCCGGGTCGTATTAACAGTTCGGGTGAACCCCTCCTTTTAGCCCTCGGTAAAACCCTTCGGAGGGTTTTTTTAGGCCATGGAGGCAGCCATTACCCATCATGCAATTTCCTTCGCCCATACACTTTGTACAGAGTGACCAAGTAAATTCATTTTATGAACTACGACGGCGTTTGCTGAAGTGTGAGAGGTACATGGAATTATGGGGAAACATGTTAGCTAACTTTTATCCAGTACCTTTTGATATGTTCACCAGTCCGAATTTGAAAAAAAGAGCCAATATATGGCACGACCCATGTTTGAAATGCTTAGGTTTGTTGCGAATAATCGGTACTGTGCTAACATCTGCGTTGTGTTGACTAAGCATTGACTTTTCTTCTTTGACTGCGATTGTCAGTGTTCAATAAATTACAAATTAAAAGGGTTATTTTATATGCATTCTTACATTAAATTTGTTCTTCGCGTAAGTTGTGTTGTTATTTACGTAGCCTCTTGGAGAACGCGTTCAATTAAATCATTTTAATGCAGTGAATTATCAGTTCCTTTGTGACTTTCGTATGTGATGTTCTGTCTGAACAGTGAACGTATTCTAACGTAGGCCTATTGACCGTAACTAATCCTAAGTTACAGCCATCATGTGCGTAGAGTGTACGTTGGACTGTTTGCATTGCAGGCTTGTGTGTAATATATATTGTCATTCGTTTTATTCTTTTTCACCCATTGTCTGTACTGGCGAGTAGCGTTCAGACGTTAGGGCCTAATCAAATCATGAATAAAACTTAAGCAGTTAGTTTAGTTAATCTCAAATTGCACTGTGTATTCCTTTACGATCTGTCAGTCAGTAGGTGATCGCATAATGCATACCTGAAATAGACCAAATTGAAGTTAGTAAGCAGCTGAGATGTGTGTGCGATTCGTATGTTTGAACTGTCGACTGGTTGCTGAACTGCGCGATGGTCAAACCGTGGAAGCAGGGATTAGCATGAAAGACGTTTCGTGATAGCATTTGTACTATCATAAACGAATACGCAGGCGACGACCCCGTCATTGTAATTGTGTGTTCAACTCTCTCTCTCTCTCTCTCTCTCTCTCTCTCTCTCTCTCTCTCTCTCTCATTAAACCAATTGTTATTTGGACCAAATACCAACAACCCGGCTGGTTTTAAGATAGCCAGTAGCAGCTCTACTTAATTGTTGATTTTGGCTAATTGTGGGCTCTGAATGAAAAGATGAAAATATGTCTTCAAGGTTAAAGCTTGAATTATACAAAATAAAATATAAATGATAAAATTATGTACATAGCTGATATCAGATTACATCTCTAACTGAAAAAGCAGGTTATTTTCTCGCTTTCTAATTCGCGAATATAAAATGTCAAGGCCATATACAGTAAGGCTGTCAAGGGTATGCGTTCAAAGGTATCATCAAAATTCCAAATTGTTTCCTTTTTTGTTTGTTTTGTTTTCAAGTATGAGAAGTTGTTTATCCTTGAAGCACAATCATGGAACATGAAACTATTTGAAATTCCAATGTCTTGGAATATCTATTCAGTTAAATTTTTTAGGTGGAAAGGAGAATAACAAGTTAAAGAAGCAAGAACTGTGTGAAACCTGAAATGGAGTGTAGTATATTCAATGTCGTATTCGAAAATCGAAATTATCAATTATTACAGTGTGGGAGAGGACCTTGATTAATGAAGGAACCCTTAAAGTTCCCTGAATAATTAGGGAACCAAAGGGTGTCATTTGAAAAATGATATTTTTGTGAGATAAAGACCAAGAGACTTTTTCTTATTATCGTATAGCATTTAAGCCTGATGCAGTGTTGCAATTTCAAATTTAAAACAGAGAAAAATATCTTTTCAAGGTAAATATCTTCCCAAATATCTTTCCATTCTTCTCGTGGCTATATTACCCCAGACCCCACCCATTCTGCACATTTTAAGGCCTCTATTATCAAATTTAAACAAAATTGTTCCAGGACTTCTTTAATGAAAAAGATACTCAAACCATGGAGATATTCAAGGCGTGAAGATGTGCTAAACATAAATATACACCATGGAGATACTCAACCCATGAAGACACTCAAGGTATGAACTCCATGAAGATACTCAAGGCACAAAGATATGACAAACATGAATAAACTTCATAGAGTTACTCGAGGCATGAAAATAATCAACCCATGGATATACTCACCCATGAAGATACCATAAGTCTGAAGATACTCCATAGAGATAGGCCTACTGAAGGCACGAAGATATGCCAGACATGAATATACTCCATGGAGATACTCGAGGCATAGAGATACTCAAGCCATGAAGATATGTCAGACAAGGATACCCCGTGAAGATTCTTAAGGCATGAAGATATGCCAGTCATGAATACACTCCATGGGGATCTAAGCCGTGAAGATTCATAAGGCATGAAGATATACCAGACATGTTTGTTTCATGGGGGCTTAACGGCACCACAACAACGAGGGTCAAATTGTGCCTGAGAGGTTAGATTATTCTAGTAGTAGGAAGGAAAGAAAACAAGGGGAGATTGAAAGAAATACAAGAACTAAAAGTCAGAAAGTTGGGATCGAAAGAGGAGGTGCATGGGTGAAGAAAACAAGTGGAGAGAGGGGGTGGGAAAGGAGGACTAAATATGGTTGTAGAGGGAAGCATGATGAAGAAAGGAGATCATTTTATCCAAAGGGTTTTTCTGGAAGAACTCGGCAATTGAGTTGTGGGGAGCGAGGGAAGCTCTAGGAAAGTTGTACAGAGGGCAAGAAAGGAGAACGTGATGGACTGTGAGGGTGCAATTACAATTGTTGCAGAGGGGTTGGGGAAGCCAATAAGGATGTGGGAGTGAGTGAGGTGGGTGTGACCTATTCTAAGACGGGTAAAATGAACGTTGTCGTTACGAGAGAGGTTGTGGATGCTGGGTTTAATCGAAATAGTGGGCTGAATGACGTGGAGTTTGTTATCAACTTGGGAGTCTCATGAGGTTTGCCAGCGGTCACGAACAAGGGAAGCGATAAGCGGTTTGATGTCAGAAAGGGTTTTGGAAAATGGTGTAGGGGAAGATTGAGGGCAAGCTTAGTGGCTGCATCAGCTCTGTCATTGCCAGGGATGCCAACATGGCTGGGAATCCAGAAAAAAAAATACTTTTCCTGCAGAGGGTGGGTGAAAGTAGTTTCCGCAGGAGGAGGTGGGATGTGGAGTTATCCCATTTAAGATTGAGTAAAGAAGTAAGGACAGCCTTAGAGTCGGAGAAAAAGGTAAAGTGGCTGAGCGGAGAGTACTCAATAAAGTCGAGGGCGAGGAGAATGGACTTTGCCTTAGCTGAAAAGATGGACAAGTAGTCGGGAAGTCTGCTACTGAGGGTGATGTCTTCGATGACGGCAGCAGCAGCTGTCTTGTTGCCTTCCTTGGAGCCATCAGTATAGATGGAGGTGTAGTTTAAGAGTTGGTCTTTAATTTGGTTGTGGAGATTGATGAAGAAGTTAGGGTGGGGTTTGGTTTTGTGATGAGTGGAGAGGCCCAGGTGGATAGAAGGGAGGGGGGTAGCCCAAGGAGGAAAAGTGAATCAGGAGAAGGTGTCGAGAGTAACGGGGTTGATGCTGAGATGGAAGAGGTCTGATTTAATGCGTAAGCTAAAGGGAGGGGATAGGGTTTTAGTCCTATCAGAGAGGGTGGAGAAATTGGGGTACCTAATGAGATTGTAAACAGGGTTCTGGGTGTTGGTGAGGACGCTAAA
Source organism: Chiridota heheva (assembly GCA_020152595.1). Lineage (NCBI taxonomy): Eukaryota > Metazoa > Echinodermata > Holothuroidea > Apodida > Chiridotidae > Chiridota > Chiridota heheva. Next base: position 3,012,771 of record JAIGNY010000865.1, on the reverse strand, counting down.
AGCAAAGGAGAGGCTAAGCTTTCTACACCTTAGCAGAAAGGGGAGTTCTTTGGCTTCAACATAAAGGCTGGTGATTGGGGAGGTCCTGTAGGCACCCAGACAAAGCCTGAGGGCTTCATTTTGGATGATGTTGATACGGTTGAGGTAAAGGTTGTGAGCGAAACAATAGACAATACTGCGGTAGTCAAGCTTAGCACAAATGGTGAGCCTGTGTTAGGAGGGAGGGAGGGGGGGGGTGGGGGTGGGAATGGTGCCAGACAAGAAGATACCCCATGGGGATGCTGAAAGCATGAAGATACTCCAGCCATGAAGATATGTCAAACATAAATATACTCTATGGAGATACTCAAACCCTGAACATTCTTAAGGCATGAGGATATGCCATACATGAAGATACTCCATAGAGATACTCAAGGCATGAAGATACTCGATCCAGTCATGAAGATACTTAAGGCATGGAGATATGTAAAACTTACCCCGCGAAGCGTAGCAGGGATGTTTACGAAAGTTATACTTACCTTCCATGCTATAAATATGCAATCTGGTCCAATGACCTGATTCTAATGCACTTCTAACCGAACTAAAAACGTAGTTACCAAGCCAGCCCTGACCTCCATTATACCTCTAACATCCCTCGCTTAACATTAAATCTTGTATATATCACCGCTACACTTAGCAGGGTAAATTTACTTCCAAGTTATATCTTACCTTCCATGCTATAAAATATGCAAAGAGATTGCAACTGAGGATCGGAAGGAAGGGAGTTCACGTCGAAGCACACACAAAAGGCTGGTCCTAATACTCGAACTAGTTTTCCTACTGGTTTTTTTGACCTCTTAAGGACGAAAAACCTCTGAATAGGAATTACTAAACAATAGTAAATTTCTCCTAGTTACAGTCAAGCCGAACAGGTCACTACCAGGAGCAGTAACTGAGGCAGTCGCAATATGAACAGGACTTAGTATCTCAGAAAACATGCCAACACAAAACGCATTCAAACACGATATAAATATTATAGCAGTGTCTAACATAACGAAATGAAACTAACCGAGTTCGTACAGGAGACAGAACAACGAAGCGTGTGTTAGCTAAGGCAAATTGAGGAATTTTCGAACTGAAAAATTCCCGAACTGAGGAAAAAATTTGTTAGCACGCAACTTTGCCAAAGCAAAAGTTAACGGGGTAACACGAACTTCTTAAAGTCAAGTAAATGCAAGGGAAAAATTGCGACAGGCATTTTCCAAACGGCTGCACGAATCGTCCCGTGTAATGGGATATGCCTCTCACCTGAGTGCATACCCCGGCTGTTCCATGAACAACGCCGACCATTTTAAGAGATTACTTTGGACGATCTATCGTGAAATAGTGTCTTACGACGCAGTACGATGAGATCTCTGTAATAAAACGAAGAACGCTTTTGTATCGCCGAGCAGCAGCTGCGTACGTTTAAAGCAATTCTAAAGACACCAGACGGTGCACAATACCCCGTTTTCTGATGGGTCTGAAGACGTGGAAAGTGACGGTAAGAGTACCGGCTCCGGAAAAAAAGACTAATATGACCTTCTTTGAGAGAAAGCGCACAAATGGCACCTTTGCGCTTAGTAGAGTCTGCGGAAAGCCATTTCTCCTTACGAAAGGGAAGATAATTCTAATGAAGAGGACAGGATTTGATAATTACCACACCCTAATCTGGAAAAGGCATTTTGAACATTTTCAAGGTCTGTAATATAAAGAAAAACAAAAGCATGTTGAGGTATTTTCCTGTTCATACAACACAATTTTTCAATATATTAATCATTGTTTAAACTTTTGATTACTCATATACTAGTATGTTGAAAACTACACAAGCTATTCTCAAAATTCAAGGGCAACAACTCAGAATGTAATGCTCTTTTCAGTACATGTTAAAGTTAAATTCATACGAGCCATCAGGCCCTATATGTGCGTATCCCCGGTTTTCTTGGCATAAGCAGATGAGAGTGCATGACTTTCCCTGGACGAGAACATCGCAAGTTTACTCCCCAGCAATGCTCTTACTCGTGAGTGGACTGGAGCACATAGAGTATTAAAGTGTATTTCTCAAGGACACAATGCAGCGCTTGCGGCCGGAATTAATCTCAGTACCTTTCGCATTTGAGCAAAACTCCTTTACCACAGGGCCACTTTTGGTACATGGTTGAACAGAAAAGATGTGTACCTGTGCATAGACCTTTATACAATGTCTTCGTAAATTTTCACCAACTTGCAGATACAAGGTATTTACATGTTAGTTCTGATACTCTTAATATGTAATTCATGTTTTAATGTTTCGTCATGCTGCGGAATGGAAATAAATAAATAAAATAAACAAGAAAGCAATCCACGGAGTTGCTCTCTTCACCTTAAGCATACAGCATAGAGGGGGGAAATAGCTAACAGGTATATAGTTCAGTGACTTTTGACCTTGTTACCCCAGTCTTTGGGACATAAGTCTACGTGCCATTTCATAACGTAATAAATGTAGTAACTTACTTTCCGTTGTCACGAAAGCACCATGTTCTTTGATGATACTTCATAAGTTCTAAGAAACTCAAGTTCTAACAATCAACTTTCCACGATCTGACAACAGAAATCAAAATGATCATCAAAAAAAGTATAGTAATTTATTTGGCAGGCTTCTTGGGATATGATTTCATCATGTGCACTTGTATTTTTCCAAGCGTGTACTATTCAGCGCGTACGCTTATAGGCCCTAAACTGGGTAGGTATGTGCCTAGTGTTATAATACACGGGCATGATAAACGGGCGTGATATTATTGTCAATAACTATGCATATTGCTGACCTGCGGTGTGAGCATACTTATGGAGGTTGACCTAAACAACTTTACAACATTGAGTCACTGATTGGACTTGACCTTGTTAATGCAAGGTTATTTATAGGGCACAGTAGGCCTATGATTTCGACTTGGAGGAGTCAGTTATCAGGTACAGTAGGCCTATGATCTCCACTTGGAGGGGTCAGTTATCGGGCACAGTAGGCCTATGGTCTCCACTTGGAAGGGTCACTTATCAGGTACAGTAGGCCTATGGTCTCCACTTGGAGGGGTCAGTTATCAAGTACAGTATGCCTATGGTCTCCACTTGGAGGGGTCAGTTATCAGGTACAGTAGGCCTATGGTCTCCACTTGGAAGGGTCACTTATCAGGTACAGTAGGCCTATGGTCTCCACTTGGAGGGGTCAGTGATCAGGTACAGTAGGCTTATGGTCTCCACTTAGAAGGGTCACTTATTAGGTACAGTATGCCTATGGTCTCCACTTGGAGGGGTCTGTTATCAGGTACAGTAGGCCTATGGTCTCCACTTGGAGGAGTCAGTTATCAGGCACAGTAGGCCTATGGTCTCCACTGGGAGGGGTCTGTTATCAGGTACAGTAGGCCTATGGTCTCCACTTGGAAGGGTCACTTATCAGGTACAGTAGGCCTATGGTCTCCACTTGGAAGGGTCACTTATTAGGTACAGTAGGCCTATGGTCTCCACTTGGAAGGGTCAGTTATCGGGTACAGTAGGCCTATGGTCTCCACTTGGAAGGGTCACTTATCAGGTACAGTAGGTCTATGGTTTCCACTTGGAGGGGTCAGTTATCAGGTACAGTAGGCCTGTGGTCTCCACTTGGAGGGGTCTGTTATCAGGTACAGTAGGCCTATGGTCTCCACTTGGAAGGGTCACTTATCAGGTACAGTAGGCCTATGGTTTCCACCTGGAGGGGTCAGTTATCAGGTACAGTAGGCCTATGGTCCCCACTTGGAGGGGTCACTTATCAGGTACAGTAGGTCTATGGTTTCCACTTGAGGGGTCAGTTATCAGGTACAGTAGGCCTGTGGTCTCCACTTGGAGGGGTCTGTTATCAGGTACAGTAGGCCTATGGTCTCCACTTGGAAGGGTCACTTATCAGGTACAGTAGGCCTATGGTTTCCACCTGGAGGGGTCAGTTATCAGGTACAGTAGGCCTATGGTCTCCACTTGGAAGGGTCAGTTATCAGGTACAGTAGGCCTATGGTCTCCACTTGGAAGGGTCACTTATCAGGTACAGTAGGTCTATGGTTTCCACTTGGAGGGGTCAGTTATCAGGTACAGTAGGCCTGTGGTCTCCACTTGGAGGGGTCTGTTATCAGGTACAGTAGGCCTATGGTCTCCACTTGGAACGGTCTGTTATCAGGTACAGTAGGCCTATGGTCTCCACTTGGAGGAGTCAGTTATCAGGTACAGTAGGCCTATGGTCTCCACTTGGAGGAGTCAGTTATCAGGTACAGTAGGCCTGTGGTCTCCACTTGAAAGGGTCTGTTATCAGGTACAGTAGGCCTATGGTCTCCACTTGGAGGGGTCAGTTATCAGGTACAGTAGGCCTGTGGTCTCCACTTGGAGGGGTCTGTTATCAGGTACAGTAGGCCTATGGTCTCCACTTGGAACGGTCTGTTATCAGGTACAGTAGGCCTATGGTCTCCACTTGGAGGAGTCAGTTATCAGGTACAGTAGGTCTATGGTCTCCACTTGGAGGGGTCTGTTATCAGGTACAGTAGGCCTATGGTCTCCACTTGGAGGAGTCAGTTATCAGGCACAGTAGGCCTATGGTCTCCACTTGGAGGGGTCTGTTATCAGGTACAGTAGGCCTATGGTCTCCACTTGGAAGGGTCACTTATCAGGTACAGTAGGCCTATGGTCTCCACTTGGAAGGGTCACTTATTAGGTACAGTAGGCCTATGGTCTCCATTTGGAAGGGTCAGTTATCAGGTACAGTAGGCCTATGGTCTCCACTTGGAAGGGTCACTTATCAGGTACAGTAGGTCGATGGTTTCCACTTGGAGGGGTCTGTTATCAGGTACAGTAGGTCTATGGTCTCCACTTGGAGGAGTCAGTTATCAGGTACAGTAGGTCTATGGTCTCCACTTGGAGGAGTCAGTTATCAGGTACAGTAGGTCTATGGTCTCCATTTGGAGGAGTCAGTTATCAGGTACAGGCCTATGGTCTCCACTTGGAAGGGTCACTTATCAGGTACAGTAGGCCTATGGTCTCCACTTGGAGGGGTCTGTTATCAGGTACAGTAGGCCTATGGTCTCCACTTGGAAGGGTCACTTATCAGGTACAGTAGGCCTATGGTTTCCACCTGGAGGGGTCAGTTATCAGGTACAGTAGGCCTATGGTCCCCACTTGGAGGGGTCAGTTATCAGGTACAGTAGGCCTATGGTTTCCACTTGGAGGGGTCTGTTATCAGGTACAGTAGGCCTATGGTCCCCACTTGGAGGGGTCAGTTATCAGGTACAGTAGGCCTATGGTTTCCACTTGGAGGGGTCATTTATCAGGTACAGTAGGCCTATGGTTTCCACTTGGAGGGGTCTGTTATCAGGTACAGTAGGCCTATGGTTTCCACTTGGAGGGGTCAGTCATCAGGTACAGTAGGTCTATAGTCTCCACTTGGAGGAGTCAGTTATCAGGTACAGTAGGCCTATAATCTCCACTTGGAGGGGTCAGTTATCAGGTACAGTATGCCTATGGTCTCCACTTGGAGAGGTCAGTTATCAGGCACAGTTATCAGGTCTGTTATCAGGTACAGTAGGTCTATGGTCTCCACTTGGAGGGGTCAGTTATCAGGTACAGTAGGCCTATGGTCTCCACTTGGAGGGGTCAGTTATCAGGTACAGTAGGCCTATGGTCTCCACTTGGAGGGGTCAGTTATCAGGTACAGTAGGCCTGTGGTCTCCACTTGGAGGGGTCTGTTAACAGGTACAGTAGGCCTATAGTCTCCACTTGGAACGGTCTGTTATCAGGTACAGTAGGCCTATGGTCTCCACTTGGAGGAGTCAGTTATCAGGTACAGTAGGTCTATGGTCTCCACTTGGAGGAGTCAGTTATCAGGTACAGTAGGTCTATGGTCTCCACTTGGAGGAGTCAGTTATCAGGTACAGTAGGCCTATGGTCTCCACTTGGAGGGGTCAGTTATCAATATCAAACAGTCAATGAGAGAAAACCTTATTTTTGTGAATTTTTGAAAAATACTGAGCAGAATTAATTTTTCTTCAAACATGTTTGGCAGCCCTACTTTATACATCATTTAGATAATAAAAAATTATACAAAAATAAATTTTGTTCCCATAAAAATTGGCCCCAAAAGAGAACAAAATGGCAGAAGTTCAGAGGGCAACATCAAAATTCATGATTCTAATGTATTTTCAGATATGCAATTTGCAATGTAGACCTAACAAAATAACCAATAATTTATTTGAAAGTTATTTATACTGTTTGACTAATTGGTAAATTACAAACAAAAAATCGGGCAAACCCAAGGATTTCCTATTGACATTAATAATAAATGAGTAAAATGGCCTAACATCGGTTCAAAAAATTACTAATATTTTCCAAATGCAGGCTTATATTAAGCTAAGTTTTGCATCAATTGTGTATGATAAGTTTCAATTTATATGGTAATTTTTTGCTGAGGTGGCTCGAAGTATTCATATATATACATTTTTTCCCCCATTGACTGTATTAAATGATAAATGACCCCTCCACCTTGCAAACCATCTGTGCCCTGTTAAACCATCTGTGCCCTGTTAAACTAGGGAAAAGTTCTTAGAAACTTCGGCCCAAACAAATTGAGCCATTGGCAAAAATACTAGAGTCATATAGTCATTAGGGCATTTATCATTATATCACATGGGAAAAATTATATTTTTTGCATTTTTTCTCAAGAAAATTAGCACCAACGCTAACATGAAACAATATCTTTCCTTAGGAGAAATGGTCCGTCAATCATTCACAGTTATTGCACACATCACCTCAGGCACAACTATTTTCATCACCAGTTTGCAAAACAGATGAGTGATTTCAATCACAAAAGTGCCCTGATTACTCTTCAGTGGCTTTTGTAATCTTATATACACAAATAGCCTTGGGCTATTTGACTGTGGTTTGCATTGGGATGGCAGATAAACAATCATTGTTTGGAATGGAAACACTGAACAGGAAGTCAGGTTGGTAATTGCCATACCTGAGTTTTCAGGATTAAGTCAGGTGCAGTGGGTGCGGGTAGGCTTAAAGAGAAACTTTTCGGCATGAAAGAATCTTTAAGAATTTTTGGCCCTTAGACCCTCCAACCCGACACCCTTGATTTTCTCAAAAACAGGGGTAATCCACTCCATTCAACCCAAGAGACTCTTCACATTTTATTAACTAGCAACCAGCTATTGTTTACCATACACAACACAGGGGTAATCTATATCTTCAAACTGACAGCATCTTCATAGTCTATTCACAGTTCACTTGTTAGCAGCCAGCTATAGTGTTACACTGTACACAATAGGTCACTCAATTGGTGCTCAAGCCACATAAATGCTGTGCAGTGAAGCAAATAAGATTAGACCTTGGCTGAGCCTAAATATAAATATGCATTATATGCTTGAGAGGACTTTGTGCAAAATCCATGAATGATTGATGGACCATTCCTTATAAGGATGGTTATTTTCCAATGATCTTTCAAAAACCCCAGAAATGAAAAACATTATTAGCCTACTTTAGACATATCCAATAATATTCCAGTCTCCAAAAGTATTTTGAACCCTCTGAAAAATAGGGGGAAATGTGTGCGCAGTGCAATTGTGATTTGTGTGGCACTAAATAATAAGGTCAAATTAGTTTCTTCATCAAAATTTTCATTTTTTTTGCTTAAATCACACGAATCATGAAAATATACATTCAAATGTATTATGCTCTTTCTTGATGTGGGGTGCTGAGCTGATGAATGCATAGGTGATTTGTATAACAAAAGATTTGAATAAAATGTTTAACCGGAGCTCATAACTTTAATTAGGAATGATTTACATTTGTGAAACATGGCACAGAGGTTAACATGATGAATGATAACGAGAAGTGTTTGGTGCAATCATTTTCTCTTCAATACCATGTACACTGTACAAGATTGAAAATTTATATAAAAACAATTTCGGGCACCTATTTTGTGTGTTAATTTTCCCTTTATTTAACACATCAATGAAAAAAAGTACAAGAAAGCAATCAATGGTCCAAAGCATCTATGGGACACAAGTTCATGTACCAAAGCATTATGGTATAAATTAAGGTTAGTGTAGATCACGTATTTATGAATTAAAAGTGGCACCAAAATTAGTTTATAATTACCCCTTAACATCATTGTTAAACTTTGACCTTAACCAGCGAACTAATCTCAATTTGGTAATTCTTATTCTTAAACTACCATATCACACCACTTGCACTCACTGGTCACACTTACCATTCCAAAAAAATGGGGGAAAATGACTTAAAGTGGTCACTAGCTGTAACCTTTGAACTTTTGATCCCAGAGTTTACGAGACACAAGTTCATGTACCACAGTATCATGATACAAACATAGGGTTGGTACAAATCTTGCCCTCTTGGAGTTTCAAGTGGTACTAAATTGTACAAATTACCACATAATTACCTCCTAAAATCGCATATTTGACCTTTGACCATAACCACCAAAACAACATCTGAATTTTTTGGAATCTATTACCCTACTATATGAGACCACCCATGCTCAGATCACTCTTACCATTTTAAAACTACAGGGGGAAATGGTTAAAAGGGGTCACTAGCTCTGTGACCTTTGATCTTTTGTCTCCAGAGTTAACAAGACACAAGTTCATGTACCACAGTAAAATGATACAAACATAGGATTGGTATAGGTCTTGCACTTTCGGAATTTAAAGTGGCACAAAAAAGTACAAATTAGTACATAATTACCCCCTAAAATCACATATTTGACCTCTGACCTTTGACCCTAATCACTGACACAACATCTGAAATTTTTCACAATTATCGTACCCTACTGTATGACACCATCACATGCTCATGTTACACTTACCATTCAATAACTATAGGGGAAAATGGTGAAAAGTGGTCAATAGCTAGCTATGTGACCTTTGACCCCAGAGTCTACGGGACACAAATTCATGTATCAAGGCATCATGGTACAACATAGGGTTAGTAAAGGTTTTGTACTTTTTACTTCAAAATGGCGCAAATTGTTTGCACAAAAAGCACTTATTTGACCTTTGACCTCCAATCATTTAAAATTTTTGTTAGAATGTTAAACCCAACCCACCTATGCAATTTGTAAAGATACCAAGTAATTCCTTCAAAAGATACAGCCATCACCAAAAACTAGTTTAATTTGATCTGTGTACCCCAAAGCCTCGAAGACAAAAGTTCTGGGCCAGGGGTACCCGTCCACCAAATTTGGTTCATGTGTGTATTACATTTTTTGAGTTATAAGCGACATAAAATCAATTGTTGCATATGCACACACGCGGACAGACGCAATAATCACCAAATTTTGTCCCGTTTCAAAAACTTATGACTCCTAACCCTAAATATGAGGTCATCATATGAGACACCTGTGGTGGGCCCCACCTACCCCCCTAATATCAAGGGGGTGGTCATGTAGTGTAGTAAGTATAGGCAATTATTTGCCTATACAGCAAAGTGACTACAATATTTCATCCCCAAATCTATGTATACATGGGTGAAGAGATAAAAATAAGAATAACAACTACAAGTGTATAACTACTTGTTTTTATGTATCAAACAAACTATTTATAGAATCTTTCATAGATGAGTAAATAACTTCCTATATAGAGTAACAAGTATAAAAACCTTATCTTTATAAACAAGTTATGCCACCATTGGACAACATATGTTGTGTCTTTAGTCTTTAACAGAAAAGTAACCAAAGGAATGGAAGACACTTTGTTATTTCTCATGAGAAATCTGGATAACTCAGGGAAAATAGATCAAGATAATTTCACATCACAAACTTGATGCTTTAAAACATATAGTTGCAATAGCTAGCTCTGCTTTTGTGGGGTTAAAGGAATATTCGTGCGAATTTATATCCTCCAAAAAAAAAAAAAAAAAAAGAGAAACAAATTGGTAAAGGAACAAAATATGTTGATATCTTATTCTGTTCAGGGATTTATTCTTTTTCAAAGATCTCTCCAGTGTATGGAAAAGTGATCTTACAGTGTACATTGAAATGTCATAATTGCATACATATTCCAAGACCAGGTTTATGAATTTCTTTGAGGATTAATTGCTTTTTTTTTTAATTTCTAAAAGGCATTTTTGGTTTTATCTGCTTATGTACCACACACTCTTAAGAAAAGAAAACTACATTTTAACTCCGAAATGGATTAAGACATCAACATGGTTTTTTCACCAATTTGCTTATTTAATATTCCTCTAACATATAAATGAACATGAAAAATAATGGGAATATTTATTTACATATCACCAAAACAAAACAAAAAAACAGAAATTAAGAAGGTTTCAAAATAATCAAATCATTTTAAACATCAAACCTATAGTTGATTGCCTGATGTCAATCCATGCAGTGGGCAGTTTTATCACGAAAGGTTGTTAATTACCAGATGTGTCTATTCACGACAGATTGATCTTTAAGAAAATGCCTGAGGGGAGCTCGTGTGAAACATGACACCATGGAATATCTCTAAAAAATCTGTAAAAGTATGAAAAATTGCACCTTATTTTAGCCATAACAACAAAATTACAATGATTTACATCTAACAAAAAGTACAAAAATTAGAATTGAAGATAACATCTTCTATGAGCCAAAATTTTAAATCTAGAGGTGTCAAAACAAAAAGGTTAAAACATTTTAGAGGCCAAAAGATTAAATTCTTGTACGCTTTTATAACCTCAACACAACACTTGTGTTGGTTCGAGCTAAAAAAACAAACTTGAAAGGTCTGAAATTAATCGAATCAACTGGGCTTATCTTGCAAGTACAAACAGAAAGAAACGCACAAAAAAAAATGTTTCAAAATCTAATCAACCCCAATCAACTAAGCTAAAATATCACCAGTATAAACAGGAAAAAACACAACTTAAAAGGTTGAAATAATATCTTAATCAACTACGCTTCAATATAGTGTAAACAGAAAGAAACAAAAAAATCAAGGTTTGAAAATATTTGAATCAACTGGAATCATCTTTTTTAATCATTAAAAAATAACTTACATTCGACTTTAAAACACATGGTCCCAAACCAAAAAAAATGAACTTAATTTATTTACACAAATTCAGAGAAGAATTGCACAGTAACTTGGATGGATTTCTTTGATATGGAATTCTTAACATCAAGTCCAGCCTTAACATCATTCGTTGTAAGGTTTGTTTGAATACTTCCACGGGTTTGGTTTCAAATGAGGTTCTTGGCTTGATACAAGGACCTGTGTGTCTGTCTTGTGGGGTACATCGGGGGGTTGGAACCATTCTGTGGTTGAAGTAGACGGAGGTCTTTTCCCTTCTTTTGGTTCCTCATGGACACGGGGGAACCTTCTTCTTGTGGGCGGTTCCTTGCATTGTTGTCCTTGGTAGGTGGACTTCTGCCATGTGTCGTAATACTTTTCACCAGAATTCCAAGAAACAAAATCTTCAGAGGAATGCTGCCTCTCTGACCCATGGAATAATCTTCTCCCTAATCCCTGTTAAAAAAGAAAAATATATATAAATATTAAAGTTACTTTGTCATTATTCAGTAGCTAAGTGTTGTGGACCAATATCAGTCGGTAAGTACATGCCTCCCCCAGGGTTTTATCTGCGTCATGCATGCACATAGCGTACGTTCTGCGACGTGAGGTCCAAAAGCCTGCTTTAGGGGCCGGTGGAGTTTTAAAGGGTCAAAAATGCCTTCTAAGAGCACATGAATATTTACAGAAACATAAATAAAACCTACATAGAAATATATCGATTAGTTACCATTTTAACAGCTTTGAGTTCACAATTTCAAATACGTTTTGCAAACTAAACTATTTAAATATATCTCCATGTCATCCATATAAAATTGCCTCTCTCTTGATTTCGTTGTGTATTACAATCTTTTTAAAGTGTTTATTTTATTGCCAAAAGGCTGCACCGGTTTTCACCCTTTCTGCTTTTCCTTTGACATGCCTCTTGATTTCGTTGTGTATTACAATCTTTTTAAAGTGTTTATTTTATTCAAGTTGCCAAAAGACTGCACCGGTTTTAACCCTTTCTGCTTTTCCTTTGACATGCCTCTTGATTTCATTGTGTATTACAATCTTTTTAAAGTGTTTATTTCATTGCCAAAAGATTGCACTGGTTTTCACCCTTTCTGCTTTTCCTTTGACATGCCTCTTGATTTCATTGTGTATTACAATCTTTTTAAAGTGTTTATTTTATTGCCAAAAGACTGCACCGGTTTTCACCCTTTCTGCTTTTCCTTTGACATGCTAGCAAGAAATGTAAACAAAAATCCCAATGAAACAAAAGACATTTTTCGGGGGATTCCTGCATTAACTATATACAATATATACACACTTTTACTTTCATTATATGAAATATTCATTCATATGAAACAAGTTCTGTAAATAATGTACAGAATAATAAATTAAAGACATTGGTTATTAAAAATTAAAAAAGAATTGTACAATTGTTGCATGTTGTTTGTATTCAATAGCTTTTTTGATTGGATTTTGTTTGGCCTAGAGATATTCAGGTTTTCTGCCATCTGTCAGTACAGGTTCATGAGCATAAAACAAGTACACAGCACTGCACATTGCTAAAGACTGTGTTGACAAAGCAATTATTCTTATCCTTACAATTTGAATTCATGCATATAGCTTTTCTCTGATTTTTACTCTTGACCTGAAGTGTGTTTGTATAAGTTTAACAGAAGAAGTCTCATAATAGGATTTGCGATGCTAGCCTTCCACAATTACACACATGTCATTATATTGCCGCCGGCAATCCCATGTACGCTAAAAAGAGTCTCATATTAGGATTTGCGATGCTAGCCATGCACAATTACACACGTTATTATATTGGCGCCGGCGATGCCATGTACACTTAGAAGTAGTCTCATATTAGGATTTGCGATGCTAGCCTTCCACAATTACACACGTTATTATATTGGTGCCGGCAATCCCATGTACCTTTAAAAGTAGTCTCATATTAGGATTTGCAATGCTAGCCATGCACAATTACACACATGTCATTATACAGGCCCCGGCGATCCCATGTACGCTTAAAAGAAGTCTCATATTAAGATTTGTGATGCTAGCCATGCACATTTACACATCGTTATAATGGCACCAGCGATCCCATGTATGCTTACGGTACCACCGGTCTGTCATTTACATATTGGGCGGAAAAAATCCTTATCCACCCAAAATACATGCCAATAAAATTGATTGAGTTCTTAAACAATGGCTTCTGAATAGTCCCATTTGGTAATGTCATAAATCCTGTAAATGTCTGTTATATTTAACAGCCTCAATTTCAAGTTTAATCATTGTTATGAGATTTTTAATTATGTAAATTTGCCTCGTCAGCCCGTATTCTCATTTACACTGAAGTCATAAATCTTCCTGCCTTTCATCCTTATATGGTAGTTGTCTTGTCTTCTTTTATTAAATGCGCGAACGGAAATGGAATATATTTTCCTAATTTTCATCTGCTATAGACGTATATGACAATGTGTGCTGATGAATACTACTTTCCCGCTACTCTGTATTTTTCTCCTTAAATAAAAAACATTCCTTTCCACAATCTTACGAATTCATTTCAGCATCAATAAAAATGTAATAAATTTACTCCGTAATACGGATTTCAGATTTTGAATGAAATATGAACAGATAATAGATTATTATGATTCATATGAGAATTTGTTTTACATTTTACTTCATGGAAAGTGAACACTTTCTGTCACTTAGAATCAAGAAAGAAAGAAAAAAAAAAATCCACAGCTAAATATTAACACTTTCTGTCACTTAGAATCAGGAAAAACAAAACGAAATTCCCACAGCTGAACATTTCTTCTAATGCACTTTTACTTGGTGAATGATACGAAGAAATTATGTATGTAAATATCCTATTGTCTAAAGCATGTGATATAATATATATATATACATATATATATTATATATATATATTACATAGGTATATATATATATATTATATGTATATATATATATATATATATATATATTATATAGGTATATATATATATATATATATATATATACATATATATATATATATATATATACATATTATATATGTATATATATATATATATATACATACATACAAACACACACACACCCACGCATACATACATACATACATACATACATACATACATATATATATATATATATATATATATATATATATATATATATATATATATATATATATATATATATATATATATATATATATATATATATATATATATATATATATATATATATATATATATATATATATATATATATATATATATATATATATATATATATATATATATATATATATATATATATATATATATATATATATATATATATATATATATATATATATATATATATATATATATATATATATATATATATATATATATATATATATATATATATATATAGACCTTTATTACTTTGAGCCAATCATTTTAGTAAATCCCCCTCAAGATAGACAGATGGCATTCCAAAAATGTAATTTTGCACTATATATGCAATGACTTAACTACAGAAGGCATTTTCAAAAATCCAAAATATTTTTTTGGCAGGGTTTTTCAATCAGAAATGCAAAATATACACATGTAAATGGAATGGGGAAAAGGAAAACTGAACTGTTGAGGGATTAAATGAACAATTTTCTTTGTCTATCTGATTCTGTTATTGCAGTTGGCCTTGTGTGAATCTGAAGATTGTTCGTTGTAAGTGTGAACGATGTGAAGGACTGACGGAAGAGATTTTTGGTGCCATGAAAATAATTTATTTTTGGTATTTTTAATATAGAACTGACAAAATGTATGTTGATTATTTCATTCCCGAAATCATCAGACACACTTATTGTTATAATCTGCTTACAGTCAAGCAAGTTAAGAAATAAAATACTGCATGGCTTTCATATTAGTTGCGAAGCTGTGTTCATAATATTGGCCATGATTTTGGGATCCCGTGGTTCTGCTACCAGAGGACCCGCAATATGGTACCATTTCATATGATAATTAGGTTGGCTCTCTTGGGAAGAAATTCTATGATTTTGATTTAAGCCAGGAAAATGTTGTCACCTTACCATTCTACCTCTAATGCAAAACTAAAAAGAAACATATCAATACACATTTGTGTTTTTTACTACCCATCAAATTTAGGCATGTAATTCATGACCCTTAGATACAGCAACGTCCAGCCAGATGCCCCTGCCCCCCCCCCACACACACATACACAGGATGATGTCAGAAAACACATGAGTTCAACCAAACAAAATGTGGATAAAGAAATGGTTTTACCTTATTTTTTCTTTAAGAAGTGTTCAGATTACTACGCAGAAAGTCTTTTCCTATTAGACTTTGATTGGGCGTATGGTTAAGATACAAAACCTGCATAAAGTTTGCTGCACCCCTTCAAATATATATGACAGACAATTTAATATAAATTACATGAAATAATACCAAGGCAGCTCAGTCATACATCACAGAATATCATATAAAATTGTGCAAATACTGATGAATGAAGATTTTGAAAGTTCTCAAATTTTAAACAAATATTGACAAAACTTTGTATTTCTTCCTGATTTTTGATGCTGTAGATTTTAAAGCAATTGCGCCATTGTTCCCTCTACGTGTCCACAGACCTATAAATTGGTGACTAAATGCCTAATTTTGCATCCCCCTTTTATTTTAAACTCATCAAAAGTGAGACAAGTCTTAAAAAACTGCTAGATATATCTTTAAAGAATTAATGAAAACTTAAAAACAAAATTGCTTTTTCTACACAAGATCAATCAATTGACTACAGATGGTAGAATGTACCTCATACATCACTGAAATTGAACTAATGCATAAACTACAATAATACATGTACTTAGTTTATGATACAAAAAAAGAAGTTACTATTCAAATGAAAAATGCACCCAAGCAGGGAGTAGGCCTAATATTAATCTCAAGATATATTCTAATGCTACTTGTCTGTAAAGATCACACACAAAGAAAACCAGAAAAAGAATATGACAAGTAGGAGGAAAAAAAAGGTAAATAATAAGTGGTTCAGTAAGTTTGCAAAGTGTCATAAATCATGCAAAATTAATGGCACCTCATGTGCAAAATAGCAGAAAGACAATGCAAAATAGTACATCTTGAAATATGACATTGGTTATGACTTTGACATACCCGAAGGTGCTAATTTGTCTTCTTTCTAAAGTACCGTATTCAAGGTAATAAGCGCCCCTTATGAGAATAAAATTGCACCACTGTTTATGCGCAAAATTTCTTCCTAATAAGCCCCATGCTTGGAGCACACATGCAAAATAAGCAAATAATGTAACAGAACTTGAGTATTGTAAGTTTTTAAATTAATCAAATGTATTGTTATCAGGCAAAAATTATTAGGTGCACACTCATTAAAGCAGGGGCTTAATACATCGAATACGGTATGTTGTTTTCACTACACAACCAGAAGTTATATTATTAATCATGGGCGTCAATCCCGAGGGGACAGGGGGACAAGCACAGGGAGGACATGTCCCCCGACTTTTTGAGATGGGGTACAATGTCAAATACCCCCCCCCCCACTTTTTGCATATTCCAATGTCTTCTGTACTTGATGATTTGATGCAAATATATCATGCAGTATGTGACAAAATCGAGGGGTGCAGTCGGTCAACTAGGCTATACAGAGACCCAAATTTGACATTGACAAAATCTGTGAAAGAATTATGACGTCATCACCACACGCCACTTTGGTGTTCTACCGCACACTGTGTATGAAAAGTAACGTTACTATGCCTATGCCACGTGTACGGGCTAAGCGCTCCATCGTACGTATGGGTGTACAGTGTCTGAGTGATGACAGCACGCATCATGTTCTGGTTGATAACTAAGTGACACACATGTATAGCCATGACAGAAACAGGTGCATAGCCAGGAGGCGATCGTACCCCCCCAAAAAAAGAAACATTTTTACTTAGCTGATATGTCTGGCAATCGAATACAGTATTAGGCGATTTTTAGGCACCCTCTTGTCCAACAAAACACATAGCTTTAAAGGGGCTTCACCCCTGGCCCCCACTAGGGCTCTTGGGTGGGCCCTTAGAATCCATGCCAAATGCGCATATACAGCCTAAAATCCACCCCACAAAAAAATAACCAAAATTAAAAGGTTTTGTGGTACCGATGCTTTTTTCATATGCTGATTACTTTGCAAGTTTTGAACTAACTGTCATGTAATTGCATTTCATGAAATAAATGTGAACTCCATGATACTGTATTTATTCCTAAGTCATACCTACATGCAGATCAATGAAATAGAGCTTGTTCACAACATCAGCCTAAGCATGTGCACAATAATTAACTAGAGTTGCAATTGCAGTTCCGGATTGCTATCTCGTAAAAGCCACTCCTATTCTGAAATATACATATGTATATGCTATCAAATACATTTGCATACAATAAATGCTTACACTAGACCAAAAAGTAAGGGTGCTCATTTTTTTCTTCAAATTTTAGATATATCATCCACAACAGATCGATAAACTTCATCCCTCCATAGCCCATAGGTGACGTGAGGGCAAAGGTCACTTAAATATTCCTATTAACCAGAAAATTCATATACCATTGGGTGCTAGATAAGCATATGAATTTTGGGGGAACATTTTTCGTGAACATATAAATGTCAATGGATTGGCAATGCATGATTGCGGATTTAAGGATTGTTTGCCCCCACCTAGTTACTGCATTGCTATAGTGGGTGTGGCTTATTGCATAACTCAGAGACGTTAATTGAAACATGTGTAATTACACCTTGTATCGTATTGCATGGGGCAGTACGGTTTCCAGCGAATTGTAATGGAACGGCCCACATGCATTAGTGAATCAATTCACTCTGCAGTAGCTGCCCTGCATTTGCGGGGGTGGAGCATTGAGTGAACTCTCTTATTCAATGAATGTACTGATAGCTTTGGGTCCGGGGGATTTCCCAACTTATTCATTTCTACACATGTGTGGGAAGAAAGACATTCTCTAGATAACACATAACATCGTAAGTGAAAAGTATGAAGATTTTCGCTGGGTGCAGTGGGGCCGGTGAATGAATTCCTGTTATGAAATGGCCCCTGGGAATTACTACATATCCGTTCTAATTAGAATGAACGTATGGGCAACATTTTGAGACAAATTCCTGCTCCCGTGTCTACCCTATTTTGAAAGAGATTTGTCTTTTCTTGACCCAAGAAAAGGGCCGTAATGTGATTTGTTGTGATTTGGCACATTTTAGTTCTGATATGTAAATTGTTACCTTGCTGTCAAAACTCTAATGTGATGTGAATTGTGTTTTTTGCTTGCTTTTGTATTAAGAAAAACATGCCAGGGTCATACAACGTTATCATGTCCTTCAGTGACATGTCTGTGTACGAGTGTCTCACCGCTCCTGAGTGGATGTTTTTATTTTTTGAATGTATTTCTATATTGAGATTTCAAAGTGTGTTGATGTGATCTGAAAGAACATTATTAATTTAAAGACACATTGCACTGTATGTATGTACTGCGCTTGAATCTCAATATCATTTTTGTTCTGGACTGTTGTTAGTTCACAAGTGAATCAATAATCAGCGCATAATGTGGATATTTACAAAGCAATGGCACAAAAAGAAAAGTTATTTCATATATTATCAGAGAAGAATGAAAATATACAGGAAGACCGAGGACTAGATTACGAAGCTTTTTTTGTAAGTATTTTCTTTTTCCATATTGGCTTCGTTTACAAATAATAAACTTCATACATAAAAATCCTGTCCATGTACGATCACTTCACAAGTTCAAAAGTTCACAACTATTTGCTTCAATAAGGATCCCAGGGGCCGAAATTTGCTTAGGTGACGCAGAATAATATCCTCAAATCCATGCCATCGGCATCGCAACGTAGAATGGCAAGGAAGTGGCTTAATTTTGATTGCATCCATTTCGAGAGGACTGATATGATCAGAACTTCCGAGGTGGTGGCGTAATTTTGAAATTTTTTACGGCAAGGTATCATAGTATGTAAGATTTTCACAATGAAAGCCTAAGAGAGTACGGCAAAAAAGTTACGCAATGTAGAGTTTAAAGACATTCAACGGAAGCTATCTGTTCTTTCTAAACTGAATTTCCATGCACATTTTCCATTAAAATGATGATTCCTATTGTAAAAGTAAACTTTTTATGATTTGGAAGGCAAAATTCCAGCATCTATTTGGGCAATAGAGTCAATACTTTTGCCATACTGGTTGCGCAATGTTTTTACTTTTTACTTAATAGCGGGAACACTGAAAACTGCATTAAAAAAGGTATCATTTGAAGCGTATTAAAACAGAGTAATCATCTTTATGAAATAAGTAGCAAAACTGCTAATCAAATTTTTACAAACAAATTGCTCCCTGGTTATTGCTATGCGTGGTTTTACACTGTTTGAAGTGTACTGCTTTCAACATCTGTAGGACATTTTGTGTGGTGAGAATACAATGTTTTTTTCAGTCGTGGCCCTCGAGACGCGACTAGTCTAGTATAATAAACTCCTTGCTCAAAAATG
This sequence comes from Chiridota heheva, assembly GCA_020152595.1. Lineage (NCBI taxonomy): Eukaryota > Metazoa > Echinodermata > Holothuroidea > Apodida > Chiridotidae > Chiridota > Chiridota heheva. Next base: position 2,993,134 of record JAIGNY010000865.1, on the reverse strand, counting down.
CGCCATTTTTTATTAAGAATTATTTTTTAAATTTCATTTAATGAAGAGAATATGGACTTCAAATTAAGTGTTATTTATTGAAGATTGTATTATAATGGTTATGACGCTACAATAAATTTCAGCAATGCTAGTTCAAAAATTTATGGCGTTGTTTTTTGTGCAAAATTCATGTAAATTGGCAATGTTGAGGAATACAGATAAAAGTTCCGTTGCCAATCTGATATTTTAATAGCCACCTCCAAAACTTTGATATGAAGAATGGTATCATTTAGATATTATTACTGTTTCAGAAACATAATAGAAAATATTTAGAACACAAAAATATTTTTTGAAGAGTCACATAGAGATAGTGAAGAGGAATAATATTATTTAAAATTTGAAATGAACGAGGCTAGTCTAACCGGAAACTTCAACAGCTAAGTTAAGAAATTGTTAGCGTGTGTCATACACCACTTTCCATCTGCTGAAGTAATCTTGCAACATAATGCAACCTGAATCTGCATCTGAATCTGAATAGGTTAAGGTAAAGGTAATGCAAACTTATAGTATAGCGCACATTACTGTATGAACATCCAATGGTGTTTAGCAAACTTACAGGTTATAGTATAGCGCACATTACTGTATGAACATTCAATGGTGTTTTGCAAACTTACAGGTTATAGTATAGCGCACATTACTGTATGAACATCCAATGGTGTTATAGTATAGCGCACATTACTGTATGAACATCCAATGGTGTTTTGCAAACTTACAGGTTATAGTATAGCGCACATTACTGTATGAACATCCAATGGTGTTTTGCAAACTTACAGGTTATAGTATGACGCACATTACTGTATGAACATCCAATGGTGTTTTGCAAACTTACAGGTTATAGTATAGCGCACATTACTGTATGAACATCCAATGGTGTTTTGCAAACTTACAGGTTATAGTATGACGCACATTACTGTATGAACATTCAATGGTGTTTTGCAAACTTACAGGTTATAGTATGACGCACATTACTGCATGAACATTCAATGGTGTTTTGCAAACTTACAGGTTATAGTATAGCGCACATTACTGTATGAACATTCAATGGTGTTTTGCAAACTTACAGGTTATAGTATAGCGCACATTACTGTATGAACATCCAATGGTGTTTAGCAAACTTACAGGTTGAAGTCGACAAAAATCCTTCTGGACATGAACGACAACTGAGCGTAACAAGTATGAGGAAAAAACAGTTAACAAGTTTTAATAGCACACTAGGTTTAGCTTTGAAACAGTTTGACTTGGTGAATATATATCAATGTCTGGTGGTCTGGCGGTAAAGCATTTCAATCTTTTATTGTTTGAGCAGTTAGGGAAAGAAGGAGTATTTACATTTGTTTTAGCATGGGGAACGTAAAAGTTCAGATACCATGAATATTTTTTGTATTGATTATTACATTTGGAAAAAGGTTGTCTTTATCAATGGCAATGACTGTTATTGATTTTACTAGCATATGGAAGCAGGTGTTCTTTCTTCTTGTTTTTAGCAGGGGCCAATTTATTATTTATGACGTATTTATTATCATGTTTCTCAAGGCTTGCATGACTTACGTAACCTCAGATAATCCTATGTAAGTTTAAATGTTTAGATCACGTTTCAGAGGTGAAGGAAAAATTCATATTAACAGGCTTAAAAGTTCATCTCGGAACGCGAGTTGGAGGGTCTTGTGCAAATCATTGCACGTTGTTCATAAGTGACTGGGGTGTAAATAACATACACGTAGTATTGCAGAAGGACGGGGAAAGTTAAAACAGACTCAAATCATACTAGCACGATATCCGTGAGTAAACCCAGGAATTCTGATGATGGGTAGAGGTTACCATATTAAGGATCGTAGTCAATTATTAGTTGCATGGTCGTTTGAAAATATTCATTTCTTGTGTATTGAGAAATAAATAAGTGGCAAAATAAAAAATTACAAAGAGATAAATATACTTCTGTTCATTTTGTATAACTTCAACGCAAAGCAGCCCAAGTTTTCAATTTAATTCTGAATGCAAACACATTTCCAATCATGAGAAACACATGAAATAGATCTGAGTATATTAGATAGATATTTTTCATAATTTTAATGTAAAAGAAAACATGGGCGGCAAGTTTTTGTTTTTTTGCTTCAGCTGTTTTTATTTCATTTTCAGCTGTGGAAAAAAAAAAAAAACAGAAACATTTAAATGTGCAGCATTATACATAAAGAGATGAAATACGACAAAATAATCACAAAAGCTACATACAGAAAATAAATGTAGGCTTTTAATGTATATTCATCAAGGGAGGTAAAGGCAAGCAAGAACTTCCTGCGTGCGCTTGTAAAGCCGATGCCGAAAGATCGATACATGCCAGTCCAAAGTACAGCTTCTATTGTTATTGTAAGGAGCTTAATTCTGGTGTGTGCACTGGAGAGAATATAACCGTTTTGGCGGTGAACAGTACTTGGGGATTTAGGCATTAATGTGTGACCATTAAAGCCTTAGTAACAGGTCATTAACTTGATCAAAAAAAAAAATCAGCAATGCACAGCAATCCCTTATTACATTTAGTGGTAGAAACACATTTTCAAAATATGCAAACAGATGAGAGAAATAATCCGCAATATCAGGCAAAATTTGCTGATATAATCTCAAGTGATTAAAATAAGCAGAAAATTGGATATCACTTCAAAATTTTGCGAAGGCTCTGTACAGTTCTGTTGTCTAGAAAGTCACTGTGAGCTCCACGATTATCTTTTTACTTTTTTTTAAGTGATTACAAAGCAGTGGCGGCACTACAGCAGGGGTGGGGGTGACATAATTTGTTCAATTTATATGCCTTTTGCCTCAGCATCAAAAATCTGGCGCTGCCACAAAGCCAGTTTTTAAACTATCTAGCTCAAAATAACAGACACAATTATCAGTTTTTAAAATAATAAATATTATTTTTAATATATCTTTAAGGTTGCAACCTGACAAGGCTATTTTTTGCTTAAAATAAAACATGACAGCATTTTCATTTAAAGTGTGAAACTTTGAGAAACTTATTTTATTACTGATATAAATCAAGTTCAAATAAAAAAAAAGGTGGTTATCAAGTTTTTCTCATTTTATCTTGAAATTGAATGGTGTAAGCAAGCACAAATTATATTTCCTCATGTATTATCATTATCAAAAGTTATGAATTTATCAATATTTAGGTTATTTTGTCATTATTCAGTAGCTGTGTGTTGTGTTACAAAAATAAGATTCATTTGACTAGACATAATAAGATCCAGAAGAAGATTACATAAAATAACAAGAAAATTATTTGAGGTACTATTTTAGAATAAATTTGAACAATAAAATAGCAAAAAGCACATAGTAGGGTCATTTTTGTGGATTCCATGACCATTTTCTTTGAACCTTTTGTTTCTTAATGGATTTGGCAACCAGAACCATTTTCAAGGAAAATTAGCTCCTATGTACCTCTGAAAAGTGTCAAGAAAATTGTATAGAGGGCATTATTCAAAATGGATGCTGTCTGCCGTATTGAAACACATAAAATGTGTAATATCTCTGGCTCCAGATGAGCTACAAAGACAAATGAGAGTCATTTTCAACTTGATCTGGTATCACAAATCCACTGGAATGGTTGTATTAGACATTGGGATCATTCTGACCTTTAAATCCAAGATGGCCATTGTTCGCCATCTTGAAAAATGCCAGACAGTAATAAGTCTGCCACCAGATGACCTAGATGGACATGTGAGATGCTGTTTTGACTATTTTTAGCATGGTCATCCCATTGGGACATTTCTTCTTTAGTTTTAAAGTGATCCTTACCTCTAATTGCAAGATGGCCACTATCTGCCGTCTTTTGAAAAAGCCAAACTGTCATATTTCTGCAACCAGATGAGCTAGATGGGCATGTGGGGTGTTGCTTTTCACTAATTTTAGCATGATGCTACTAATTTTAAGCTACGTAACGAGCATCACATGTTTGCTTAATATGTAAGAATCCTTGTGTTTGTTTTAAATATGACACCTGCATATCAAGCTTCATTGTCACTACATGATTCACTGTCACTACAAGATTCACTGTATGAGATGCAGCTGTCAGAATTACTGATATTATGTTCGCAGCTATTATCACTGTTGTCCCCCGACTGTGGTATTGTAGGTAGGTCTGTGGTATTGTAGGTAGGGATGTGGTATTGTAGGTAGGGATATGGTATTGTAGGTAGGGATATGGATTGAGAAAGTGGAGGTTGGGTAGAACGGATAGGCAGACATAGGCCATTCACGAGGTGCCATCCATAGCCAATCGGTGAGGGGCAACTTTGGAGCTTGTAATGTTTTTGTAAATATGCAAGATAGTTTGCATGCTCAAAGTGTGGACGGAGGCTGTCCGTGTCAGGCACAAGTCTGATAGTGGTTTTCTTCTTCTGACAACCTCTTGTCTTACTGGAAGCTGTCTCCAGGATCTTGTTTTTGTGTTACAGTAAACTTGAGTAATGACAAATTGCTCCAAATCGCTGACAACCTCTTGTGTCACTGAAGCCCGAGCTGTGGTCACCAGGATGCTACATGTTGTTGTATGATGGATGCAGCCATTGCCCATTGCGGGCAGTGATTGCTGAACTTCTTAGCCCTGATGTCCTTAGAGCAACATATGTTGTTTGTACATAGTTGTCGGTGTCCTCAATGTCAAGAATGACAGCATCTGTGTAGCCCCCCGACCGGAGCTCACTATATATAGTGAACATGGCCATGTCTGCATGGGAATTCGGCATGGAAGCATGTAAATTTCGCCACAAACTTGTCCGTAGTTAGATTTTTTGCAGTACTGCCTACTACACAGTAGTTGATCTCAATGCTAGTTGTTGTCACTGCTGTTCTCTGGAATGCTGTTTTCAGAGATACCGAAGGCGAATCTTGTTCTTAGGTTTATCCAGGAGAGCATGGAAGTGTTTACTAAAAGGAAATTTATTTTCTGTATGTATACATTGCTGATTGGTAGGTATTTTTGGCGGAGTATTCACTCACTGTCTTTGATCGTGTAGTTGTGATCATATGAATCATTGATGCAAATGATTCGCTCAGCAAGCTTTGGTCTTTTTGGATAGCTGTGTATATCTCTGGCTAAGGAAATGCAGACATTGTTAATTTTTGCATAAGCTTGCTTTTTTGTGTTTTGCACATTGTTCCATTTGTATTAAAGATAGCAAGGCATTCAGAATAACGCGATGCAGTAAAACGTCTTCAAGTTTGAGAACTCTGGTTGTTTCGACCAGTCTGAGAACAGAGGCTAAGGCTTTACACTCCATCAATCTTTCCCTTCAGATTTTCTTGAGTTAAAAAGTTATTGCGCTTTCTACGGGGAACTTGGTCGTTGAGAGACTTGGTCTTGGAATACACTCTTTTACTCAAAAGGTCCTTCCCTTCACTTGTCTTGTGCCATCCTCCTTTGCCGATTTCATGTCAGTAGCGAAACGTTTGAGGCTGGGATACCGGACTGTAGGGATCGAAGTGTCTGGTTGGTATTGTCAAACGGATCACACTTGAATTGTCTGAGACATGCGTTTGTATCCTCCACACTTTGTTCGTCCTTCTCCATTTTACTCGATGAGCAATCAGCATATTTCCCTTTATGTTGTGTCTTGTGATCAGCATGTCTATAAACACTTGCTCTCACCCGGTTAATGTTATTCACAATCCGAGTGTTCGAAAGGAGCTGCTTTTCATCGTTGAAAATGGCCAACCAACCAGATTTCAGCTTTAGAGCCTATGTTTGATGGGGGCTTAATGGCACCACGACAGCGAGGGTCAAATTGTGCCTGAGAGGTTAGATCATTCCAGAGGTAGGAAGAAAAGAAATACGAAGTCTGAGAGAAGTACAGGGGTTAAAAGCCAGGAGGCTGGGATCGAAAAAGGGCAACCTTCCAATCTTTTGTCTATGGCAAGGTGGACTTTCTATCCCAACGTCAATATTAACTAACTCGTGTGTTTTGGTATTGCGTGTGTCCATATTACCAACACTGACCTACCTAATTATGAATTTTGTATCGCAGAAATGCTATACGGCTAACAAACTGGAAATTGTAGGACTCATTGTAACACATGTTTGGTTTGTTGATGTTTAATGGCACCGTGACACTTAGAGTCAAATGTGCCAAGAGGCTTAATAAATAATGGTGTAAGAGTATAAAGGATAGTCAGGAGATGGAAAGTTTGTAATGCTAAAATCATGTTTTGAGTGCTAGGGGTGGGTTCATTTGTTTTCAATATCCTTTTTTCATATCTTATTTAAATATCAGACAATAAATGGTGCAAAAAATACACTCACCTTTATAAATCATTGTTAATTTCTCCAGAAATTTCAAAAGAAATCAGACAAACTCTATATTTAAGGAAAGAACAGTCAACAAAGGCTCATTAACCTGGCAGACGTACAACAAATGGAGGATTTAGTAGTGTTCCGAGACGATAGGTCCTGTATTCCCTTCTGTTCCATATTCCCCCCCCCAGTCACCCAATTACATTTGACGTTATGGCGTCTCAGGCTTGAATTTAAAGCTTAGGATGATCCTGAAACTCTACAATAAAGCTATTCCAGCTAATTTGTAACTCCAGAAATCTTGAAAAAATGACACCTTATTTGTCCTTCTTGCTCATCTGTTACCAGGTATATAACATATTACAGACGGTGGCCATCTTGAACTTAGAGATCAGGGTGATCTTAAAACAACCATTTTCATGGGCTTATCTTGCCAAAAAGTGGAAAACATCACCTCATATTCCCATGTAGCTCCTCTGGTGGCAGAAATATGAGTTTGGCATTTTTAAAAGATGTCAGATGGCGTCCATCAGGGCCCCTAGCTTTGCTGTTTCACAGGGGCAGCCGCCCTGCACCTCTGTAGGCCCGCCCTGCCCCCTGGGGATCCACCCTACCCCTCATGAGAAAAAATGTATTTTTTATAGATTTAATAAAACAATTTACTTAATAATCTGAATAAGTCTCATAAATAAGATACTTTACATGGATACAGAACCCAGAATAACAGACTGTTTCTTGTCAGTCAGAATAGCTTCATTCTCAGATGTATGATTATAGCTAAAATCCCAAAGCTTATTTACTAGGGAATTGAGCCGTAAGGGTGCCCCTGACTCCACGCCGAAAAGACGCAGCGTTTCGCGCGCGCATTAATGTGCCCCTCAACAAGTCTAGCACCCTGCCCCTTTTTAAATCAAGCTAGGGGTCTGTCCATTTTGAAATTAGATATCAGGGTGATCCTAAAACTCTAAAACAACCATTTCCATGGGCTGCCCATGCCACAAATAGTGGAAAACATCACCTCATATTCCCATCTAGCGCAGTCTTGTAAAAATCACTCACTTACTCGCCATGGGAAAGTAAAAAAAAATTGTGGGGAATAAAAACATTATGATATACTGTGTTACTCGCCATACTTAATAAAGCCATGGCAAGTGAAAATCAGAATCTTGCTTTAAAAAATTGTTTTATTTCGCATAACATACTTACAATACTGTCTTGTGTTTTTACTCCACTAAAAAAATTGCCTCCACACACACAAAAACAAGTGACATTTCCATTAAAATCTAAAACATAAATCAATATTGGGCTGATAGCCGTGAACTCTAATTGCCCAAAAGACCGCCTATTGTGTGTAGCCATATACACTGTTTACATCCAGTGAACGGCAAGGTATGAAGGCAACGGACGTACCTGGGGAAATTGTGCAATATCTCGTTGTTTTCAGAAAGTTAGCGCGTGACCCAGCTCCAAATAAAATCTGATTGGCTCACAAAGCTTGCAAGAAATGCGTAAGTGTCAAAATGGTGAGAATACTACAACCTTCTGAGTAATGTCTGCTCCATAGAAATGGAAAGTTTTAGACTCTCTATCTCATTTCTTTTAGTGGGTGGAGATTTAGAGCTCTCTTTTAAAATTTTGTACTTTCCAAACTATTCCAGAAACAAATTCACTGAGCTGCCGCTGATATCTGACTAATATGTACTACCTACAGTACAGATATGCACACAGTATGTGTGTATATATACAGGCGGAGCCACAATGTTTAAAAATCAAGTAAGTTTGTGCATGTTGATTTAATTTGTTTTTTAAACCACCTACTTTATTTTATTGTGCGGGTGTGTAGTCTTGCTATGTCTTTTGCATATGCACGGTCATGAAGTAAGGCCCAGGATAAGGGCAATACAGAGGTATGGTAGTTGCGCAAAAATTGTCAAATTTCAGTTGAAAGTGTTGGCGAGTAGTTGAAAATACTTGGCGAGTGGAAATACTGGTTTCATCGAATTTACTCGTCAAGCTGGATAAGAGGCTGGCGAGTGACTTTTTTGTTCTTTTCCAAGCCTGATCTGGTGGCAGAAATATGACAGTTTGGCATTTTCAAAAGACGGTGGACGGCGGCCATCTTGGAATCAAAGGTCACGATCAATTTAATACTAAACCAGAACCAAAAGGTTTTGTGGTTCCGATGCTTTTTGAATCATAAGATGATTGATTTGCAAAATTTGTATTAACTAATTGCATGATTGTTCCATGATATTTATTCATAAGCCACACACACCATGCAGATCAATACAAATGTTGACAACATTAGTATTTGCACAATAATTAACATTATCATAGCAAGTATGATATAAATACGGTTGTTCATTCATCCTATGCAAGAATTTGTCAGTAAGCCCCACCTACTCATTAATATTCATGACATCACTTCTACAACAATAAAACATATGTACAGATCATAACCCCCATCTGTGTACTACATGTAGCAAAAATCTGATATATCGTTTATGAAATACAGTATGTTTTCATCATTTAGCATTTTCACATTAAGCTGCGCCCACCATGTATACTGTATTAATGACATCCGTTGATACCAGAGGCATGTACAAAATAACCAACAAAATTCTCATGACCAATATGACGAAAAACGGAAATGCTCATTTATCGCTTTTTTCAAAATGTTCATTTTTAGCCCCACCCACTTATTAATATGCATGAAATCACCATAAAGAACATTAGGGCACATATGCAGACCATGAGCTATATGTGTACCACACATGACATGAATCCAGTTTATAGTTTTGAGATATCGTGTTTACAAGATTTTTGTTTACAAAATCAAATGCCCACCATGCATATTAATGAAAATCAACGTTTTTACACAATGAACACGTACACACTAGCTAACATCAAATATGACGTAAATCCAGTTTACTTCTTGAAATACCGTGCTTACAAGCTTTTTTCAGCAAAATCATATTAAGCCTTGCCTACAACGCATATTAACGAAATTCAACAATTTATACATCATGAACATGTACACACCAGCTAACATCATAATTACACCAAATATGAAACAAAACAGACATGTGGTTGTTCAAAAATGATTATTTCAAGATTTTTACATTAAGCCCTACCTACTCATTAAAACACATGCAACACCATCAAGAACAATAGGCACATCTACGCAACATGGGCTATCTGTGTACCACATATGAATTGAATCCAGTGTATTGTTCTTGAGTAACGTGTTTACAAGCTGGCCATCACAAACATACACACACATACATACTGTACATACTGTACAACCATACATACACCCATCATGACCGCATAGGTTCCTGATGCTATCGCATCGGAACCAAAAAGAAACATTCCAATGGGCTCACCAAACTAAATTAATCGAATCAGCACCTCACACGTTTCACCTGAAAGCTCATCTGGTGGCATAGTTATTATTGTCTGGCATTCTTCAAGATAGCGGACAGTGGCCATCTTGGATTTAAAGGTCAAAATGATCCCCAATGTTCAATACAGCCATTCCAGTGGATTTGTAATACCAGATCTACTTGAAAATGACACTTCATTTGTCCTTTAAGCTCATCTGAAACCAGAGATTACATTTGATGTGTTTCAAGATGACGGACAGTGGCCATTTTGAATTTTGCCCTCTATGCAATTTTCCCGACATTTTTCAGAGGTACATAGGAGCCAATTTTCCTTAAAAATGGTTCTGGTTGCCAAATCCATTGAGAAACATAGGTTCAAAGAAAACAGTCATGGAATCAACAACAAGAACCAAAAGGTTTTGTGGTTCCGATGCTTTTTCATAAGCTGATTGATTTGCAAAATTTGTATTAACTGTCATGTAATTGCATATCATAAAATATTTGTTCCATATTTATTCATAAGCCACATCCACCATGCAGATCAATAAAAAATATTGACAACATTAGCATTTGCACAATAATCAACATCATCAAAGCAAGTATGATGCAAAAATGATTGCTCATTTAACCTATTTCAAGAATTTGTCAGAAAGCCCCACCTACTCATTAGCATTCATGACATCACTACCACAACATTAGAACATATGTACAGACCATTGACCCATCTGTGTACCACATATAGCATAAATCTGATACATCGATTATGGTGTTTACATCAATTAGCGCTTTCACATTAAGCCATGCCCACCATGCATAAAAATGACACTTGTTGATAACATAAGCATGTACACAAACAACAACACATACAGTTGCTCATTTATCACTTTTTCAAAATTTTAACTTAAAGCCCCGCCCACTTATTAATATGCATGAAATGACCACCACAAACATAAGGCCATATCTGCAGACCATGGGCTGTGTACCATATAATACATTACTACAGTTTACTGTTCTTGAAATACCGTGTTTACAAGCTCTTTTCAGCAAAATCATATTAAGCCCCACCCACTATGCATATAAATAAAATTCAGTGTTTTTACATCATGAAAATGTACACACCAGCTAACATCATATTTAGGTCAAATATGAAACAAAACAGACACGTGTTTGTTGAAATATGAACATTTCAAGATTTTTACATTAAGCCCTGCCTACTCATTAATATGCATGACATCACCACAAAAAAAAAAATATAGGGCACATCTACAGACCATGGGCTATCTGTGTACCACATATGACATGGATCCAGTGTACCGTTCTTAAGATATCGCGTTTATGAGCTGGCCGTCACATACACACACACACATGCCATTATGACCACATAGGTTACTGATGCTATCACATCGGAACCAAAAATGATCCAACTAACGTAATGAAAGATATATAAGTATATTGCTAATTGTTTCTAATGCTTGAGATTGCACACAGAGGTTATTCCCCGAAATAAAATTCTTACTTTTTAATCTACCACTAAAACAAAGCTTTTCCAAAACTTTGTTGCTCTGGTACCGGTACATAACTTCTGAAGGAGTAAGGGGAGAGAGCTCCCACCAAGCCATGAAAAGGAATTAGTTTCCTAAAAACTTGCTGTTCAGTAGCATTGGGTAGCGCTTTCTTATATTGAAAGGTATATGTACAGTAGTTTAAATCTCCACCACCGATTGAGGATTGCTATTTACCCCACTGCTCTGAATATTATTAGGTAAGATATGGCAATGAGATCCTTCACCATTAAAAACAAAATCAAATTTGAATGAAAAACAAAACTTTTTGAGATGACATTCTTGAAATTGATAAACAACATGTATAAGCTGTAAAGGACCTGTTTTTCTTTCTTCTTTTTTTCTCAGAATAGAAAATAAGGATTTTTTTACCAGAAAGGTTGCACTTATATAATGCATAACAGAGTAAGCTTTGACTGACTTTTGCAGATGACTCTCGAAAGCAGAGTCAACAATCCTGGGTGACGAGGGGACTGATGTTCCCATGGACATAGTTTGTGCAGGAAATGAACATACCTGAACCAATTAATTAGTCTGCCTGCACACTTCATACATTTTTATATAGCTTTTTTAAAATGTTTAAGAGCTTTCCCTGACGTAGTTGATCAGATTATAAAAGAACTAGGGATGCCTGAAGCAATTTGTTTTATAGATTTATATTTTAGGGAAAGCATTATAATCTAGAGCAAAGTCTATTAGATCAAAGCCTATTTAACATATGGCATATTTGTGATGCAGTGAGTTGAATGCAGAGTATGCATAGATGTACATAATTATCAATTTGCACTTCAAATTCAATCAATGCTTTTAATTAAGCTGTAAGAAACAAAAATGCCCATGCTCTAAAAGAGACTTCTGGTACGCTTGTCAAAATGAATAGCCATTCGCCTCATAAACGAGATGAAGTTCTTTCAGCAAACAAACATCGACAGTCCCAGCTTTATGTTGATTTGGGAGAAAGGTGAATTACAAGATAAAAGGTTGTCTAATCCCACAACTTTATTTCAAATTACTGTACTTTGGGATTGATAGTGTAAAGTTTTGTTACTAGTCTCAAGATTCCAGGAGTATAGACAAGTTTTCTTGAGGTAGCTGGAAATGTTGAAGCGAAAGTCAGAGTGCAGAAAAGGGTGTTTTGGCAGCTCTGTTTGCCCTTTCGTTCCCAGGGATACAGACATGGCTGGGATTCCGAAAGAAGATTATTTTCTTCCCAGAGGAGGAGAGGGGAGTAAATTTTGTTTAAGATTTGTAAAATAAGTGGATTAGACCGGAGCATGTTAAGGATGCCTGTGAGTACTGATTTGGAGTCAGAGAAAATGAGAAAGCGGGAGCGGAACAAGAGTTCTGTGAAGTTTAAAGCTGGGGGGGATGGCTTCAGCAAAATAGACGGAGAGTCCTCCATCTGGCAATCTCACCAAAGTGTGAGGCCGGGGACAAGCAACTGTGGCTGCAGAGGGGCCTTCCCGTGTGGAGCCATCAGTGAAAAGGAAGAAATAGTTGTGGACAGGCTTTGGTAAAGTCAAGCTGACTACTGGCGAAAGTATTTCAATTTCGGGCAGAGATGATGAAATGCATTATCAGGAAATTGCATTCATGTTATCAAAGAAAGCTGAACAGACACTATTAAAATGGAAACTTATAAATGAGAGGTTGATTTACACAAGGTTTTTCTCAAAGTATATTAAATTGTCAATTATTCAAGTTTATGCTCCAACAAATGATGCAACTGACGAAGACAAGAAAGCTTTTTATGATCAGTTACAAGCCCTGGTAAATGGAGTTCCCAAACATGACCTATTAATCATAATGGGTGACTTGAATGCCAAAGTAGGATGTAATAATGATGATTATGATAATGTTATTGGAAGGCATGGCATTAGTGAAAGGAATGCTAATGGTGAAAGGCTTTTGGACCTCTGTGGTATCAACAGTTTATTGGTAACTGGCACTATTTTTCCACATAAACTCATTCATAAACAGACCTGGACTTCCCCAGGAGGAAGGACAAAGAACCAAATTGATCATGTGCTTGTAACAAAGCAACACAGAACCTCCATATTAGACCCAAGAGTGATGAGAGGGGCTGACATTTTAAGTGATGACCACTTGATACGAACCAGGATCCGCTTGAAACTGAAAAAAACAACCGATAACAAAGACATGTCGACCCAAGTATGATACCATCAAGTTACAGCAACCAGCAATCAGAGACGTTTTCGATTGAACTACGAAATAGATATAAAGTTTCACAGGACTGCTGTGGTGAGACTGAAGTACCTGAAAACATTGAAGAAGTTGAGAGTAAGTGGCAGACATTCGAAGAGGTATACAATGAAAAGGTCCTTGGGTACAAAAAGAAGGGCCAGCAGAGAAAGTTGGAAATGTGTGGAGGAGAGAAAACAGCTGAAGGTTAAGATTGAGAACGCCAAGTCAATTAGAATTAAAGATATTATGAGAGCTTAGTATGCTGAAAAAGACGAAGATGTGAAGAAAAGCTTAAGGAGAGATAAAAGAAAGTGGGTTGACAACCTTGCTACATTTGCAGAGGAAGCAGCTAGTAATGGCAGAATGAGAGAGCTTCACAAGATAACCAAACAATTTGCAATGAAAGGACCAAGGTTAGGAGTGCTCAGATCAACACATTAATCTGCCATAGACTTCTATAAAGTATTCCTATAAATATTCATGTACATTTATGATAGAGGAATTGGGACCTAATTTTGGAGGAAACCAATTTACAGAAGAATAAGTAAAAAGCATTGACATCACAAGTTAGATATGGATTTACTGCAATAGTCACCTGTAGAAATTTACTGGCAATCAACATTACAAACATTCTTGGCAGTTTCCTTATGAGACATCTTCTGTGAATGACCGTACTGCAATAAGTCCTCTACTTATTACTAAGCTTTAGCTAAAATCAGCAAACTTTGTGAAGTGATGCTGATGTAGATATAGATATACCACAGTATGTTATTACTTTACAATATTAGTTTTTAAGAAAGAAACAGAAATCAACCAAATTTGAGGTTCTTCCTATGCAGCGTAACATAATAGATCAACATGGTTGTGAAGTGTGGCCTATAGTCAACTCAGCTAAGCCTTGTAAAAGACATGTTGAAGTGTAAATTACTGCAAATAAAATATATCGCCACATGGTAGAATAAAGGTTAAGCACAGGCTAATTATTGAAGGGTCCTCTGTCTTCCGAGCAGCAAAGTCGGGCTTGTTCCACTTCAGTGACCCGGTGGGCTGCCCACCGGGACCATGCTGCATATATTTTTGAGTTGGCACACTTATCGTGGGTTCATTAACCCTTACTCTACCAGCACATTTTTTTGGAAAATCGGCCTGGGAGGTGGGGCTAAAGATGGGGCACCTAAAACAGCGATAATATCGCCACATGGTAGAGTAAGGGTTAAGAGATATCGTAGATACAATTATTTTCATTGTTATGCAAATAAGCTAATTAGTATGCACACACAATCCCTAATGGTTGTCAAGTATGGCCTATAGTCAACTGAGCTAAGCCTTGCAAAAGACATGTTGAAGTGTGAATTACTGCAAATAAAAGCCTGGTTTTAATGTTGAATAATCAGTCTTGGGGTTTGTGTCTTTTTTGGTTAGGCAGACAAATTTCTATGTATAACTAGAACTGTCGGAAGGACAGTATGCTCGATTATTCAAAGCTAGTATAGAGAGTGGGCTTATAGCGGGAAGTATATACAAAAATAGGGTACCAGGGGGAGATAATTTCAAATTACTTGAGCTTTGAAAGATGCATTTACATTTTCATTTGCACTACAAGCTTCAAAATATTTTTTGAGTTTTCCAAGATATTTTAAGACATGAAAAAGCTCAAGGTTACCTCACTCAGTAACTCAGAAAACATGTAAAACCTAGTGGTCTTTAAAACTACAACACACCACACCTCGTTTAGTTCTATAAATTTATAACAAAGAAAGAGAGGCCCTAACTTGCCAATGTCAATGAAAAATGTCATTAAGCCCCCTTTCCAACCTTTACCCTTGCAACCCCTACACATTCCCAGAACTACATCCTGGATTGTAATACAACTTCAAATTTAAGAAAATATGTGTGTCAAGCAAAGTCAAGCAGCATGAAAAATGTACAATAACATTAAAGCAAAATTATGCGTAACAGTATTGCTTAACATATGACAAACTAGACAATGGAAACAATACAAATCCCCTCACCGCTAATAATGCATATTCCAGACTGTCCGACATTCCATCCCAACCTGTCCTAAATGTCATCCAACATCTATACTACATGCAATCACACCTGAAAACCAGATACTGTATGAGATTCCACCACTTGCATGACCCACATGCCATCACAACTGAAATCCAGATGACATCCCACCACATGCCATTCCGCCCTGTCTCACATGTCGACCCACCCTGTTCCACTTACCAACCCACCCTGTTCCACATGCCAACCCATCCTGTTCCACATGCCAACCCGCCCTGTTCTACATGCCAATCCACCCTCTCTAACATGCCAACACATCCTAACCAACATCCCACCCCACCCTGCCCTACATACAATTCCACCCTGTCCCACATGACCTAATCCTAATTCCTGCAGCTACTTTATCATCATGTCAGCTTCTACTCCACATATTGTTTATATTTACTCCACTTATTGTTTATATTTCTCAAACCCCTAATTTAACATTCTTTAGAAGCGAGGAAACTTTTATTTGCTTCTTTATTCATGACAAGACAAACATTTTGATTGCTATTCATGTCAGGAATATCAATATTATAACAAAACTAGAAATGTGAAGTTAGTAAGTCATAAGCCATATATTTTTGATCTCAGGTCAAACATATATATTGCAGCAAATGCACACTATACCTTACCATTAAGTGTGAACAATTCTCTTCACATATACTGTATGATCATTTGTTTAAGCAAAATCATCACACCCACTTTAATTCAAAAGATACCACATATACAAATATTTTTATTGCTATGCAAATAGGCTAATTATTATGCACACACAATCCCCCAATCATGCTCAACTGAACAGTACCAATGCCCTCTACCACTAAACCAAATTTCAAGTAATCTCAGGTTGAATATTTTGTACGCTAGTCTATTCTTATGCAAATAACCTACTTAATATGCACACTACACCTCACCATTGAGTGTAGATTTGTTCTTACATATATGATCATTTGTGTAAAACAAAATCCCCACTCCCACTTTGATTTAACCCTTACTCTACCAACACTTTTTGGCGGGGACAAAGACGGGGCACCCAAAACAAGTGATAATATCGCCACATGGTAGAATAAGGGTTAATAAGCACAGGCTAATTATTGAAGGTTCCTCTGTCTTTCAAGCAGCAAAGTCGCGCTCGTTCCGCTTCAGTGACCAAATAGGCTGCCCACTAGCTCTTCAGATATCTTGATGACAAGCCAAAAAGAAAAAGTTACAGAGGCCTAAACATAACCTCTATCCAACTTCGTTGGTAGAGGTAATTACATGGAGAGTGTGTGTATGACATCACACTCTTAGACTTTCTACACCAGCCGCTTTAACACAATTTTGTAAAATGTTTAAATGTTAATATCTCATTAATCCTCTCATAATCCTCTATCTTTTGAAGTGGAGATATCTGACCACTGAACTAATCCTTTAAGTTGGAGATATCTGACCACTGAACTAATCCTTTAAGTTTAAAACAGATGCCAAACACTTTCTATACATAATGATCTTTTGTTCTCCTGGGAGTATGAGATAATAGGTACAGAAAGACAAAACAATGTTTTCAATGTAATAAAATTTCAAAACAAGTACCAGGTCTTGTATTGCTTGTGAGATTGTAAAAAAAAAAAGAGGGGAGGGGTTCTAATGGCTTTACTTGTATGATTCTCACCCCAGAGTACATCAAGGAATATTTCTTTGTTTGGTACTTTTGTAACCGTTAAAAATATAATGCAAATTTAGCACAAATCAATATATGAAAAGCATCGTGACCACTAAATATTCATTTTTATTTATTGATATTGATTTTCAACGGCAAGACTTGATTATGAAAAACAATTACTCGCAATTTGATAATTAGTGCATTTGCGAACGTTTAGCGTGTACACGCTAAATGGTCACAGCTCTACAAAGTATATGGACAGGGAGAAAAGTTTCCAGTTCAACCACTCAATGAAATAAACATTACTGTAATTTCTGAGTTTAATGGTCTTTGAATTTTGAAAATAGCATATAAAGTTTTCAATTTATGAGTAATCAAAGTTAAATATTTTTTTTAATTCATTGACAAAATGTAATGTATAAACAGAAAAATGCCCAAAAATGCTTGTTTTTCTTCATATTTCTTCCCTTAGTTTCAGTCTTTGAAAATATTCAAAATGCCTTCTCCAGCTTGAAATTGGTAGGGGGTTTGGTAAAGATCAAATCGTCTTCATTAGAATTATCTTTGCTTTTTCCAAGAGAAATAAATGGCAAAGGGTTAAAAAACAATGGATTTTACATAGGAGAATAGAGACTGTCCCATTCCTACATAACAAGAGTAACACAAAAATTTGAATATTTGCACAAAAATCTTCTAAAAGCTATGCAATGGCTAATTTTTAGCCAATTTTGATGAATTTATTTGCTTTCTTCATGATTCTTAGGGAATTTCAAATCAATTTAGCTAATCTTGCCTCTACCTGTCCATATACCTTTAAAAACTGTTCATTCTAGAGCGCTTCAAATTTTCTCATCGTAATTTAAAGCTGTACAGTCGACCATAATAATTTCAAGGTGTAGTGGCCCACAATAATTTAAAAGATGCAGTCACCCTTAATAATTAAAAGGTGTAGTCACCCATAGTAATTCAAGTGTAGTCGCCCAAACAAATTCAAAGGAGTATAGTCGCCCATGAAAATTTAAAGGTGTGCAGTTGCCCAAAAATAATTTAAAGGTGTTCAGATGCCCCAAATACTTTTATTTATTATTTCATAAGCAGTCTGCATTGGCAGCTCTGTACCACCAGATCATGTTTGCTATACTCAAAACGTGTATCCAATTCCATCCTTTCTATCCCAGCTTTCCATAACATAAAGAAGAAACATAATTAATAAAGAAAGAAACATAATTAATAAAGAAACAAACATAATTAATGGAGAAAACTACTTTAATACCATTAGAAAATATTGAAGATCAAAGCATCCACATGTATCTTACAGAATTATGTTCTCTTTCTAATTTAAGAAAAGTAGAAGATGAGTTTCATATTTTCATGCTTCTTATCACAAGACGTCACTTTTGATTTATTCCTCAAACAAAACTTTGATATATAATAAAATATTTATATCATGCAGGAAGTATAGCTCTAGGATTGTATATGCTGATGTTTAAATTATGTTTTACTTCTTTATCTCACATTGTATTTCTATGTATTTGTATTGTTCTGTTTGCTTATGTTTTTTTTTTTTTTTATTTGCTTGCTCTGTATATATTGAAAGAGGTCGGTGGCCTGATCAAAAGATGGAAAAAATGTTAAATGTTAAAAAGTGACTGGTTTAGTAGTCTAATTTTGATGCATTAAATACATTTAAATTTAAATTTGTATGTTTCTTTGAAAGTGAATCACCTCCTTACTTAGGCTTAAAAATAATTGTTTGATTGCCCTTTTTTGTGGAAAATTGTAAGGGAGGGGCGGACATAATTTTTTTCTTTTTTCTTTTTGGCTACCATAGGATTAAGTAACAAGAACATGTATAAAACAGAATTAAAACACTTGACTTCATTTTCATATTGTTGGTTCCTTTTATTTTGCTCAGTTTTTATATCTCACTCATGCTTTTTGTGTGATTTGGAATTGTCTTTCCCTTGCCTAACTATCTCGTTACAAACAGGCAGAACAACTTTGTATTCTCCAGCTCTTGTAGGCGAGGGGCTTCATTTTCTCCACAGTAACAGCAATAATCAACAGGCAAAAGTGGTTGCCACGCCATTTTGTATTAATTCTTATGAAGCGAAGGGATTCTGGAAATGAAAAATATTTTCTTTTCAAACGCTGCCCCCATTTTTAGGTGAGTTAGGGGCAGCAGAGGAAGGCAAACAAACAACTATTTTTTTAGGCGCCGCCTAATGTTACATGCAGCCGAGTGGTGTAGAGCTACATTGTAAGCTAGGGGGCTCTTCTCTCCAATGTTTAAAGTTTTTGATCGACAAGCAACAATGCGTTATCTACTCTGAAATGTGCAATTATTAACCATTTCTAGGGTAAAAGACCCCCTCCTTCCTTCTACACCACTGGAGCCAGATAAGACCAGAATTCCTACTAATAGACATGCAATTTTATATGTGGCCGATATAACTTATGTATGTATAGTGACTATAGTGACTATAGAAAGTCCCCCCCTCCCTCCAGCATTACGGTCTGTCAGTGTCTGTTGACACACATGCATAGCATATAGCTGCGTTCAAGTGGTTATAGGGAGTCAGGTGACAAGTCATGTGCATGGATTGAAGAATATTCTGCCTATAAATCCCGCTCGGGCTTCAAAAATCCTGCTAAGACTGCAAAAATCTCCTGCTAAAAATCCCCCTCCCTGGTCTGTCAGTGTCTGTTGAAGACTGCAAAAAGTCAGGTGACAAGTCATGTGCATGGATTGAAGAATATTCTGCCTATAAATCCCGCTAGGGCTTCAAAAATCCTGCTAAGACTGCAAAAATCTCCTGCTAGGGCTTCAAATATCCTGCTAGTGCTGCAAAATTCTCACGCTAGAGTTTCAAAAATCCCACTAGTGCTTTAAAAATTTCCAGGGCCAGAATTTGGCCAGAAAGCAATATCTCGCAAGGTTTTAATGAACTATCATATGTTTTATAGCCGAGTTAGGGCTTGAAAAGTTAAGCTTAGGTTGAAAAAAACTGCTATTAAGATTTTCGCAATCTGCCGTCAGGGTTGCAGCACGATTTTGATCAGACCCGGCATAAAGATGTTGAGTTGGCTTATGCTAACATATATGCCCACCAGATATCACTACGTACTTTCACATGACTGTACCACCCTTGATTATAAGAAATTTTCAGCCCCCTTGAAAATAGCTAGGGGGGCTCAGCCTCCTTGAGCCCCCTGCTTCTACACTACTGGTGGAGCCTTTTAAATAGTTTTTTCTTTGTATCTTAAAATAAGAATGCTTGCCGACTTTTGAGCTAATAATGTTTTTACGTTATATTATTTGCTTGCCGACTTTTGAGCTTATGTTTTTATGTTATATTATATCCAAAATATTCTGAGGACAAAAAAATTTCTTCCTAAACAACTTAAAATAATGAAATCATTGCCTGATAAATAAGTTGCTATCAGGAGGAATCGTCAAAACATGGTTCCCATATAAAGAAATATCTTGTTTTCTTTTTCTGCTGTAAATAGCATACAATAAACTTGTGAAGAAAATCAATGAGTCACATAATAATTTATACTTCTTCCATGTATATCATTCTTGTTATACTTACATGTCCGAAGTACACACCATGATCCTGGAAAGAGTTCCTGTTGTCATGCATAGAAAAGGTGTTTACATCTGAATAGTTTGGCTGAAAAAATAAAATAAAAAATGCTTGAAGAAACTATCTTGCTTTTATAGCATTCAGTATTTGAGAGCTGTATGAGAACAAACAACCATTTACTCTGTTCCTGTGACATTCAAAGGACAAGCGACATCTGTAGTGGCAATATCAAAGGAATCTTTTTCAAATCTATATTAAAAATCAACAAGATACAGGCTAGTGGAAACAGTAATCCCATCTCCATTGCTTAACCAGTCTTGTGGTTCCAATGCTTATATTTTATAAGATGATTGAATTGCAAAATTTGTACTTACTGTCAAATTTGTACTTACTGTCATGTCATTGCATATCATGAAATATTTGTTGCAGGATTTTTATTCATAAACCACACCCACCATGCAGATCAATAAAAATGTTGACAACATTAGCAATTTGCACAATATTTAACAACATTATCATAGCAAGTATGATGCAAAAACGGTTGCTCATTTATCCTATTGCAAGAATTTGTCCCTAAGCCCCACCTACTCATTTATTTCACTTCAACATTAGAACATATGTACAGACCATGACCCATCTGTGTACCTGTCACAGGTATTATATTTATCACTTTTGCAAAATTTTCATTTTAAGCCCTGCCCACTTATTAATATGCATGATATCACCATAAAAAAACAATAGCGCGTATCTACAGAACATAGGCTATATGTGTGCTAAATATGACATAAATCCAATTTACCATTCTTAAAATATCGTGTTTACTCGCTCTTTTCAGCAAAATAGCCCTGCCCACTATACATATTAATAGAATTCCAACATTTTTACATCATTAATGACATCTGCTGATAACATAAGCAAGTACACAATAACCAACAAAATTATCATCATGCCCAATATGACGCAAAATCATATAAACACCAGCTAACATCATAATTATCCCAAATATGAAAGAAAACAGACATGCGGTTGTTAAGATATGAACATTTCAAGAATGATTACTTTGTGCCCCGCCTACTCATTAATATGCACATCAACACCAAAAACATTAAGGAACATCTACAGACCATGAGTTATCTGTGTACCACATATCAACTGAATCCTACTGCATGTACATAGTTCTTGAGATACTTTGTTTACAAGCTCTTTTCAACAAAATCATGTGAAGCCCCACCAACTACAGTATGTATATGAACATGTTCACACCAGCTAACATCACAATTATCTTTTACATGAAACAAAACAGAATGCTGTTGTTAAAATCTAAATATTCAAGATTTTTACATTGAACCCCACCTACTCATTAATATGCATGATATTACCACCAAAAACAGTGGGGCACATCTACAGATCATGGGCTATGTGTACCACATATGACATGAAATCCAGTGTACCGTTCTTGAGATATCACGTTTATGAACTGGCCGTCACACACATACATATTTACAAACACATACACACATGCCATCATGACCGCATAGGTTCCTGATGTTATTGCATCGGAACCAAAAATGGAATACTTTGCTTGTTTCTGAATTTTGAGGATAAATTATTCAACAACATGCCAAAAAGTTTCTCTTTAAGCCTATCCACACCCTACACCTGAGTTAATCCTGAAAACTCAGGTATGGCAATTACCAACCCGACTTCCTGTCCAAGTAGCCCAAGGCTATTTGTGTGTATAAGATTACACAAAGCCAGAGCTAAATAATTAAGGCACTTTTGTGATTGAAATCTTAGTGGGAGAAGTTTGTTTGCAAACTGGTGATAAAAATAGCTGTGTATCATGCCTGAGGTAATAATGTGCACTAACTGTGTATGATTGACAGACCATTTCTCCTAAGGAAAGATATTGCTTCATGAAATAAAGCAACTTTGTGAAGTCATGGGTTGAACAGCTATCCTGTTTCTAATGTAATTCCATTGCTTCGTCCCAATGTGATAATTTAAGCAAAAGCAGGTGACTCTGACACAGATTTTTCTCAAACTTGGCCATAACCCAATCAGCTGTTATCGAGGACAGACATTCTAAAGTCACCAATGGCTGGCATTAAACAACAAACATTCAAATATTGCTAGAAGCCTAGAAATGAAAACATACAAAGAGGCCCAGTTATAAACTAGAACATGTATTTTCTATTCTATCAAAATCAGATTAGTAAAAAAAAAAGGGAATATTGTATGGTACAGTACCTGTGATAATGTTTCAAATGGAGGTGGGGGTGGTTCTGGCTTGGTAGGATTTGGATTTTGAGAGCTGCTCAACATCTTACCGGTGGAAGTAACTTCTTCTCTGTCTAATGGAGGATCCTGCCATCCCCTGGTGCGGAACTATAAAAGAGCAAGTAAAGATGAATTAATACTTGTGATGTTAGCTTCAAATTTAAATTAGAACTGACAGCATCAAAACTTGGGCATTTCACCATCCACATTTTGAGTTAATTAAAAAGATTCACTATGTGCATTCTTCCAATATGTTCATGAAAGTCCAGCATACATGTAGAGCCCCAATTTTTGTATTGGAGAGGGCATGGAGGGAAGGATGGGGGGGGAGGGGGCATGGAAATAGTATAAAATTGTAATGTCACTGATTCAAAGCCAAGCATAACTTTGCCCAATTATTATTTGCATAACTTTGCCTTATTATCAGTTAACATTTTTAAAGAAAGGTTAAAAAAGGCAAACCTTTCACAGAAGTTTTGAGAAAACCTTGAAATCTTGATTAATTGCTTAAGTTGTCATCCTTAGCTAAGACACCTACACTGCACATACATATTGTACAGTAGGTATTGAAAAATGCATTCATTCGCATATGCCGTATTTACATGTACTTTATCAGTATAAATCTATTTACGCATGCATGCAAACTGTACAGCATATTTGTGAGTGAAGGCAAGTGATATTGCTAAAAGGTTTGGTTACACTGTATTGCTGTAAATAGTCTTTGTACTTTTGAATTTCAATTTTTTCCTTGATTCTTTTAAATACACAATCACAGCAGAGGGACAGCACAATTTCCTCTTCATAATATGAAAAAAATGCACTTTATTTGTACCAGATATAAAGTTTTTAAATCATTCATGCATTATTCGATGGCGCACTTTAAATTGGGTGGCAGCTGCACAGTTTTTGGTTCTGATGCGATAGCCGTCATGATGGCATGTGCATGTACAGTATGTGTGTGCATGTTTGTGACGGCCAGTCCGTAAACGCGATATCTCAAGAACAATACACTGCATTCATGTCATATGTGGTACACAGATAGCCCATGGTTTGTAGATATGCCCCACTGTTTTTGGTAGTGATATCATGCATATGAGTGGGTGGGGCTTAATGTAAAATTCTTAAAATTTTCATATTTTAACAAGCATATGTCTGTTTTGTTTCATATTTAGGATAAATATTATGTTAGCTGGTGTGTACATGTTCATGATGTAAAAACGTTGAATTTCATTAATATGCAGTGGGCAAGGTTTAACATGATTTTGCTTCATTTCAAATACTTTGTTCCAGCCAAACAATTACAAATTCATTATATATATATATACATAGAGTGAAATTAGATACATCTTGTAAATTATATACTGATTAAACTTAATTATCGGGTACACGATCGAAAACATCGTTTACCGTTTACAAAATTAATACATCGTTTACACAGAAAAATCACCCAGAAAGTGCTCCTATCATCAGTTTCCGAACAATACCTTGCATTCAAAATCAATATTCATTCACACCACAGACAAAACTTTCAATGAATGATCTTACAATTCAAACTTAACGAACGATCAACCAAGGATTTGGATTTAATCCTTTTAAATTTGGGAGTTAAATTTGCACAAGTTTTTCACTTTGATTTGCTGAATTTAGAGCTACTTGATGTAGGTTTAGGCCCAATTAACAATACAGGCTTAAATCTGAATTAAATTAACACCCGTTTTACAAGCTGTCAAATGGACCCAGAAATACACGGACAAAAAAGCATCGATTGTTATTTTCACCACAAATAAATGCAGATTACCTAATGAGTCAAATAAATTGTGCAAAAATTAAAAAAGATTGCGAAACAAACGAACACAAATGTTTCAGAGTTGCTGAGATTTCAACGATGGTTCCTAAGCATCAGCAGCATTTTGCCAAGAGGGTTGCATAAAATACAGTACAGTTGGGAACGACGCTGGAATGGAATATTTTTTATACAGTACGTTAGCTGCAAGCTAGTGGTGAACTTTTGAATCTTGTACGGCATGGCAATATGTGTTGAAAACATCAAAATGCTTGCAAAACACGGCAATTTACTTGCTAATATTTCATTTCTGTATCGTTTTAAAGTGTGTTAAAACCATGGATCATTATTTTGACAATTTATTTCAGCCTTACTGGTAATTTGAAGACTAAATAAAGCCCCCTGTCAAGTTTTGTGACATTGCTTACTTATTTTTAAGGTTGGAAATCGCGATGGTTACGTTGTGTTTATTGTAGGGATAAAACCAATTCTGTTTTGTGTACACAATAAAAGATCCAAAAAATGGATCGTTTATTGAATGAATGAAAATGCACATCCCTATTAACTGTTTGTTTGTTTGTTTGATGAGGTCTTAACGGCACCACGACAACAAAGGTCAAATTGTGCCTGAGAGGTCAGATCATTTTAAAGGTAGTAAGGAAAGAGACCAGGGGGAGAATGAGAGAAACTGTATGCCCGTTTTGCATCATATTGGGTATGATAATTTTGTTGGTCATTGTGTACATGCTTATGTTATCAGCAGATGTCATTAATATGCATGGTGGGCATGGCTTAATGTGAAAGTGTTAAATAATGTAAACACCATACCGTACCCCATGAATGATACATCGGATTTATGCTATATCAAGTACACAGATAATGGGTCATGGTCTGTACATATGTTCTAATGCTGTGGTAGTGAATATAAATGAGTAGGTGGGGCTTACTGACAAATTCTTGCAATAGGATAAATAAGCAATCTTTTTTGTGACATGACAGTAAGTACAAATTTTGCAAATCAATCAGCTTAAGAAAAAGAAGCATCGTAACCACAAAACCTGTTGGTTCTGGTTACTAATCACATTGAGTATCAAGACAAAACTAACAGAACTGGGTGTATTTAATGCTGATTACTGATTTTTATTTTTTAATCAGATTTTTGTATACTGTACGTATTGCATAGGAACAGTTCGCAGACTGGCGTAATGCCTTCAGCCTCTTAGTCCTATTTACAACCTACCCTGTTTTATACGGGGAGTAGAGGTAAACAAAACATCCTCAAATTTATTCCATTCAATGAATAAATTAAACACAAATCCCACATCTTCTGTGGCAAGCAGTGCATCCCATTGACCCCAAAAGCCTATACAATGATTTTCTTTATTTAAACAGAAGTTAAAGGATTAGTTTAGCGGTCACAGCAAGTGAAGAATTAAAAAGTCCATTAAAGAGATATTTAAGTATAATTAGACTGAATTATTTAGGTTTACATAAAGCTATGTGTCATTTGTGTAGAAATTATATGACTGAAGTCTAGTTGTGACATCACATCCCCAGATTTAGGTAGGTCCAAAACGAACAACTCTAAAACAAAGAACGAAGATTATTTAAATAAATTCTGCTAAGAAAAACGAAGGAAGATTTTCACAAAAAATCTATAAAAGAGAATTGCTGGATGTGAATGTAATTTCCCGAAAAGTGATGAAACTCTCCGATAAAGAACGACGATTTAAAACGTTTCAATCAAAAGTGCAATTTGCCAGTTCTCCCCCCCCCTCCCCATTTAGCAGTTTAGAAGAGACCCTTACTACTGTGCCAACAAGACAACTTGAAAGAGCAATGTAGCATGCATACACACTTTCAGGTAGCCCCGAGCAAAATTTTAAGTGTTTGAAATAGCATAAGTATTAGAAATAGCATAATATGTGAATAAAAACTGCTTATTAAAATTGGAGGCTATTTGGCATGTTCAGATTGCAAGAAGTATGAACAAGAAGACCATGTTGGCAGGGGCGGACTGGCCCGGTGATCGACCGATCCTGGATCGGTGGGCCGCAGGCCGTTAAAACGAGTGCAGAAGCTTTCCAAAGGGAAGCTGAGGCAGGCCGTAGGCCATACATGAAGTTCTTCATTTTGGAGATTTTCAAATCGTCACACGGAGGGCTTTTGTGAAAGGGAGAAGCTGTGCCAATATTATATTATATTGTCGGAGTTATACTGAATACAAGTGAACGTAAATAGAGTCAAGAATTGACCAAAATAATTAGTTCTCGGCCATCAAAATGTTTTTAAATTCTTCATTTTGAAAAAAAAAAGTTGTAAAAAAAAGAAACAAGTATGCTATGGTAAATATATTTTACCACTTTAAAATACTTTTGAGAGTTGCGCAAACCAAACAGGATAAACATGACTTGCAATTGGTTGTCTGGATCAACAACAAAAATTCAAAATTCCTTGAGTCAATTATGTCCGAGGATATTCCACAACTACAAAAAACAGTACAGTTTCCAAAATGGGGTCATATTATTACAATCAATAGGGATTTGTGATTTTGAAAAAGAAGTGCTGCATTATAATTTATTTTTCTTTCACTATAAAAACTTTAGCAGTAGCGAATTTGTCAGAAATCTGTTAAAAATTTCTGCAAAATTCATAAAATCTGCACTTTTTAATCTTCTTTTTCATCTAAAATTAGTCACTGTTGTTAAATTCCCTCCAAACACAAAGTTGAAAAATAAATGTGTTCTTGAGATGTCACTCCTCCATAAAAGATAAACAAGCTAAGCATCACAGAGAATGTTTATGACTCTTTGGTTGGAAAGGTCAATCCCTGTTATTGTTTTGGTAAGGAGGAAGTAATAAGAATTAGGAAAATCTCCAAACAATTCAGGGCTGTCCCTGAAAAAGCACAGGGAGCTATAAATCAGTCACACAATTACT
This sequence comes from Chiridota heheva, assembly GCA_020152595.1. Classification (NCBI taxonomy): domain Eukaryota; kingdom Metazoa; phylum Echinodermata; class Holothuroidea; order Apodida; family Chiridotidae; genus Chiridota; species Chiridota heheva. The sequence continues at coordinate 2,965,369 of JAIGNY010000865.1, read as the reverse complement.
CTTTCTGTGGGTGTTTCTTTGGCCTTCACTGCTTGACACAGATCTACAACCACTTACTAAACGGAAGATTTTAATGGCTGTAGTTTGAAGGTCCTTCCACAGTAATAGTAAAAACTACAGCAGTGAATTCTCTGGATATTGCAAGGACAGCTGCAATTGATTAGTTTAAACAGATTTTTCCAGTGAATATTTTAGCAGTGGTGAAAATTAACGGATTGTTAGAACGAAAATCTGTTAGTGTTCATATATATATGTATGTATGTATGTATGTATGTATGTATATATAAATATATAAATATATATATATATATATATATATATATATATATATATATATATATATATATATATATATATATATATATATATATATATATATTAGGCCAGTATGCATCAGCAGTTTGGGACCCCCATCCCCAGTGCGATGTAGATAAGCTTGAATCAATTCAACGGAGAGCAGCCAGGTTCTGTATGGCAGACTACTCTTATAAATCCAGTGTTACTAGCATGCTTCATAAATTAGATTGGCCCCTGCTAATAACAAGGAGAAGAAACACCCGTCTAAAAATGCTATATAAAATCAATAAGAATCTTGTTGCCATTGATAATGATAACCTAATCCCAAATGCAAGAAATAATACAAGAAATAACCATGATCTGAATTTCCATGTTCCTTATGCTAAAAAGAATGTTTATAAATACTCCTTCTTTCCTCAAACACTAATAGATTCAAATGCTTTACCATCGGACATTGTACATGCACCAAGTCTAAACTGTTTCAAAGCTAAACTTGCTAAGCTTGTTATTTGATTTTTTTTTCCCCTCATACTTTCCCTACGCTCGGTTGGCGTTTGTGTCCTCTAGAAGGATTTTTGCCGACTTAACTATTCAGATTCATATATATATATATATATATGATTCAGACTAATGTGTACCCCAATGACGTGCTATGTAAAAACAAATATTATCAGAACACATTTCCATCCCAACATAAACTAGGAATTTCCGACCACCGGCTCACTACAGTACAGAATATCATATTTATAGTTTAATTAACTTTTCAAATACATTTGTTGTCAATGCAGAGATAACATAATTATTAATAACAAAATATGAAGTCATTTCCTTCTGCAATTTTGAAATTAAGAGCCTAAATTCGTATATGTTGGAATTTTCAATCAACCCCAATGATAAACGTTCTTTCAGTTTTCTTAAAATAAGCCATAGGCGTTACTGTACTTCATTCAGTTGCTTATTGCGAGGTGATTTTTACAAGAATTTGTGTCCAGTAATTATGTTCAATGTACTTGAGTGTAAGATATTTTTCTCTAACTTTGCAGAAAATGATAAAAATTGCTTCATTGACTGTGTAATAATAAGTGACCCCTCGATCTCCAGATAGTAATGGAATATAAAGTGTAATGTATTCTGTAGGCCACGCTTGAATTTGCAAACATAAGGGTATTAGTGTTAGGCGGCATAGAAAAACCCCAAAATGTTGTAGATTTTGTTCTTTCTTACAAACTCTGGCATCTATGGTCGTAAAACTCTTCAAATTGGAAGATAAATTCCTTTTGACATATTCCCTACAAGAAAGTTTTAAAACTTTGTTGTTATGAATGACAAGATAAAATTTGAGATTTGTTGAAGAATCCAAGACACTATAAAAATGACATTCCTGTGGTTTTCCATGTACAGTACATGTACGGTACTAACAAAATTAAAATACATCCAGATATTTACATTCGGGACCTGTACCTCCATGTCCATGATGCTGGTGAAATTTTTGCGGAACCGTGACGTTCAACGCAGAAATCTTACTAAGGTAGCTCACACAAACGTGGAATTGCGTAGCCGATGGCTAAGGTAACAAGAAGAAAATAGCTCTCGTGACGCTATACTCCTTGTGAAAATTGTTTCTTATCACCTGACCATGTAGCTTCATAGTTTAAAGGGTGTATTTTCAGATTTGTCGTACGTTACCCTGCTAAAGAACTATGGAGCCATATGGACCCATTCGCCGGAGCGGTATAGAACCAAAAGTTGTTGGTTACGGAGCTGTACGGACCCGCACAGAGCCGTCCCATGACCCGTACGGCTGTGTCATGGACTCGTACAAGGCCGTCCCATGACCCGTACGGCTGTGTTACGGACTCGTACAAGGCCATAGATACAAGCCGTGGGGCTGTACGGAATCGATCACCGGAGCCGTACGGACCCATAAAAGTAATCCAACGGCTCTACAACGAGCCTTAGACAAGTTTGTAACTTACCTATAACTCCTTAGGAAGCCATCTCTTGTGGGCCTACTGGTCCCTTTGCAGAGCGGTGGGCCACAGCTGTGTACACGGGTTTTTTCTCTTCAATATCACCGAAGCATAACTAAAAGAAGCGTTTACAGCGACGCATCGCGGGACGTCTTGGGCGCGTAACGCACTGACACTCGGGGACCTGTACTCCGTGTCCATGATATTGATGAAAAATATTGCGGAACTGTAATGTTCAATGCGAAAAAAGTTAATGAGGCAGTTCGCACGGCCGCGGAACTGCGTGGCTTATGGCTACAAAAACAAGAAGAAAATAGCTCTAGTGATGATATACTTCTTGTGAAGATTGTCACTTATCATCTGACCACGTAGCTTCGTAGCTAGCGGGTCTATTTCCGGGTTTATCGTATGGTGTACGTTATCCTGTTACAAAACTATGAAGCTGTACGGACCCGTTCATTGGAGCCATATGAAACAGTCCGGCCGTCCAACGGACCTGTAAACATGGGCCGTGGAGCCGTCTAATGGACTTGTACGAACTCTTAAACACGGGCCGTGACGCCGTCCAATGGACCCATAAACACGGGCTGTGGAACCGTCCA
>JAIGNY010000865.1:2952500-2957500 GCA_020152595.1 Chiridota heheva | reverse complement strand
AAAGAAAAGAATTTTCATACATGGTTCGAAATTCGCGGTAGGAGGTGATCTACCTTGTTATAGGCCTAGGCCCCCTATATATGTAATGAGTATATAGGCATAGGCCTACGTTGCCATAATACTATAAGCCTAGGCTACACCTGTGATTTCACTAACTATGTGAGTGCTGATACAGTAACGTTAAGTAAAAAGAACATAGACCTACCCAATTCCCAGCAGCATGTGAATTGGAATTCTCATATGTCCCTCTCTTTACTTTCAGAGCCATTTGTCTCAAGGTTGAATGGAAATGCGGTATGACTGTGGAACATATGTATTGTAATTTAAGTTGCATAGGTCTAGCTGTTATTTGTGTTAAACCTGCATACTATACATATGCGGTACAGCACGTTACACAGTGTTGCCAAGGTGGTGTTAAGTGTTTATTTACGTTAGTGAAAATTTCAAAAGCTAAGTTAAACTTTCGGGAACTTATATCTCGACTTCAAGTTCGGGGTCAGACTTCACTTTATCGTCCTTGAGCATACAAATTTACGACCAGAAGACGAGACTGTCTATTTTGACATCTAGGCCTAAGTTGCAGCGCAGTCGAGTCTAGATCATGAGTCAGCTCTGAGCTAACGTTAGGTCGATTCTCTTAGTTAGTCTGCTGAGAGCGAGCGCTCTGTTTTATTATTTTCAACTATGGTGTTCGTAAATATGTTTTGTGGCTAGGAAAACAATTAACGGAAATGTTGTTGTTTCGAAAAAAATGCTTCACGATTTTTTTTCCTTTTGAAAGCAATTTGTGCCGCTAAGTCTTGTTGTTGTGCCAATTTATTTGTTGCTATGCCAATTTATTTGTTGCTATGCCAATTTATTTGTTGCTATGCCAATTTATTTGTTGCTATGCCAATTTATTTGTTGTTATGCCAATTTATTTCTTTGCAGATCTTAAGGTAGCACAAAACTAATTATTTGCACCATTGAAGCCTATGATAGTAGAGTCATGTTCGGCGTCCTTTTCGTTCCAGAACGCAAAAGCTTTGAAATATTTCGTGATGTTTTCCGAAAAGTACTATATATTAGGTTTCGGATAAGGATAATTTCAATAGAGGTTCACCGAAGGTTTGATCCTATTATTTTGGGCCGAAGACTTGAAAAGATGTCAGTGCCTCAATTCTGGCAGATCTTGTCCACTTTGGACATGCATAATACAGTCATAACCTATTCCTTCTCTACCATTCCTGACATTTTCATCTTTTCGAGAATATTTTGATTACCCTTCTCCCTAGGGTTTTTCATTTTGAACTTATTACCGCAACTTTCTAAAAGTATATACAACCTGATGTTAGTTGTTCCTAGTAATTGTCACTCCTATTTGAAAAATAAAAAGGGTGACCACAGATTGCCCTGTAACTCATAGACCAGTAAGACTTACTAGTGTTGTGTGCGAGGTCATGGAGTCCATTGTTAAGGATGCTGTACTAGATCATTTACTGGTCAATGGTTTGTTAAATTTGTCCCAGCATGGGTTCTTACTAAAGAGGTCTTGTGTTTCTGACTTATTGAAGTTTCTTGATGATGTTACTTAACTAGTTGGTCATAATGTGGACTCTATTTCTATCTATTCTATCTATTTCCAAAAAGCATTTGATAAGATTCCGTTAGACAGGCTCATGATGAAACAAGAGCGCTTGGTGTGGAGGAAAAGTGTGCCAGTTGGATAAATTCTTGGTTAATTGACAGGCCACAAAGAGTACTTGTAACCTTCTTCCATGGAGATACTTCACCATTAACAACAGGTGTTCCTCAGGGTTCTGTATTGGGTCCGCTTCTTTTCTTAATCTTCATTAACGCTATTGATATTTCCCTTGGCTCCAGGATTTGCAAATTTGCTGATGACACTAAGCTGTACAGGATTGTGATGCTATAGGGATTATTCACTGTTGCAAACTGATCTAGATATGTTAGTTTCTTGGTCCCAAACGTGACACATGTCATTCAATGTTGATAAATGTAAAGTTATTCAATTTGGTCAGAGCAATTTTGCTTTTGATTACTGCATGAATGATTTAAATCTTGGTTGTCTTGATCAAGAAATGGATCTAGGTGTTGTCATTACTAGCAATCTGAAGCCTAAACAGTGTGCTTTAGCAGCTGCAAGGGCAAATAGGATGCTTGGATTGATTAGAAGAAATTTGTGTTTTCTTTGTAGAGAGGGTCTTCTTAATTTGTATAAGCAGTTAGTCAGGTCTCACCTTAAGTATGCTATTCAGGCTTGGAGTCCTTTTTATGAGAAGGATAAGTTCATTTTGGAGCGGGTTCAGCGAAGTGCCACTAATAAGAAATCTCTCTTATGAATCTAGGTTGCGAATTCTTGGTTTGACAACGCTTGAGTTGAGAAGAGTATGTGGCGATATCATTCAGGTTTTTAAATTCCTATCTGATACTTTGACTTCCTGTAATTTCTTGCATGTTTCAGCTAGCCCTCATGTGACACGTGGTAAGAGTTTGAAGTTGACCAAAGAGTTCTCACGGATAGATATTCGGCGTTTTAACTTTTCGCAAAGAGTTTTTAATGAGTGGAATGGTTTGCCCGAGTGAGTAGTTAGCCCCAATTCTGCTCACAATTTCAAAGTCAACATTTATAAGTTCTTTACTAACTTTAATAACTCTGGCAGTCTGGGCGTCTTTGATTTTTTATTTATTTGTGGTGGTGGTGGTGTTAATTTGGGCTTTTATGGGGTAACCTACTCTTCTTAGCCCGTCATCTTCTTATGTTATGTTACGTGGATAAACAGAGTACATGTAAGTATTGATAATAGAAGAAACATGGTGGTACCAGTGTAGAAGCTCCTTGGTGGTACCAAATATGATGTGAACCTCTGGCTGGCCTTTGGCAGTTTGGTTTAGTTTGAAGTGTGTAGGTACTGAAATGTTGACTCTGGCATTCCCGATTTAATTTTTTTTCCTAGTTTGGGAAAGTAGTCTACGGTGTTCGAATTCATTACATTTATGTGTCTCAAGTATGGTGGTAACACTTGATGTTCTGCGGTATAATTAGTCTCCGACTGTGAAGTGGGCTGCTTGCTTTGAAGGCTTTGGGAAACATTTTTAAAAATTAGGAAATGCAGAATTATGGGACAATTCCTTTTTTTTTCATGTGCAAAAATCGACTTAAGATATTTTGTAGATTTTACCATGTTGAAATTTCTAATATCAACATTTAAAAACAATATTTACTCGTAAATCATTTTTTTTGCATGAGAATTTTACTTTTTCTTTACAATTTAAACATTTCTTGTAAAATCATTAAGTTAAGAACAGAAGAAGGTTCTGCTAAAAACCGCGATTTTGACATGTATAAGATCTTTATTTGTTCAGTCTTGGACAACTCAACACGAGTCAACAGGAAAAAGGAAAGTACCCGTACAACCCGTCTCGATGGGTCTATTGCTTTGTCAATAAAGATGATTTATTATTGAATATTTCGATATACGATGGATGTATCAATATATCCCATGTGAAGAGATGTACCAGTACTGTCCCGTCTGGTGACCAGATTGTTTTGTCAATTTGGATGGTTTAAGGTGAAACAATTCGTTTTCCGATATATGTATCAATACAGTCATGTGAAAAGATGTATCAATACATACCGTCTGGGGAGCTGATTTTTTTTCGTATGTCAATTTGGATAGTTTCAAGTGAAATATTTTGATTTAAGATTGATGTATCAATACATGCCATGTGAAGGGATGTACCCGTGCATCCCGTCATGTTGAGCAGATTGCTTTGTCAATTTGGATGGTTTGAAGTGAAATTTTTCGATTAACGATGGATATATAAGTACATCCCATGGGAAGGGATGTATCAATCAGTACATCCCGTCTGGTGAGCTGATTACTTTGTCAATTTGGATGCATTAAAGTGAATTATTTCGTTTCACGATAAATGTATCAATACAACCCATGTGAAAAGATGTATCAGTTACATACCGTCTGGGAAGCTGATTTTTTTTTTTTTTTGTGTCAATTTGGATGGTTTCAAGTGAATTGTTTTGATTTAAGATGGATGGATCAATACATGCCATGTGAAGGGATGTACCCGTGCATCCCGTCTTGTTGAGCAGATTGCTTTGTCAATTTGGATGGTTTAAAGTGAAATATTTCGATTAACGATAGATATATAAATACATCCCATGGGAAGGGATGTGTATCAATCAGTACATCCCGTCTGGTGAGCTGATTACTTTGTCAAATTGGATGGTTTTAGGTGAAATATTTTGATTTACGATGAATGTATCAATACATTCCATGTGACGGGATGTACCAGCACACCCCGTCTGGTGAACAGACTGCTTTGTCAAATTGAATTGTTTAAAGTGAAATATTTCGATGTACGATGAATGTATCAATACATCTCATATGAAGGGATGTACCAGTACATTCCATCTGGTGAGCTGATTGCTTTGTCAATTTGGATGGTTTAAAGTGAAATATTTCGATTAACGATGAATGTACGATGGATTTTTTAATACATCCCATGTGAAGGGACGTACCAGTACATCCCGTTTGGAGAGCAGTTTGCCTTGTCAATCTCCGTCATTTAAAGTGAAATATTGATTTACGATGGATGTAGCAATACATCCCATGTGAAGGGAAGTACCAATACAACCCTTCTTGATAGGTCTTATTGTTTTGTCAATTTTGATTGATCAATGTTACATATTATTTCGATTTACGATGGATGTATCAATACATCCCATGTGAAAGGAAGTGCCAGTACATCCTGTCTTTGGAGCAGTTTGCCTTTTCAATCTCCATGGATTATAATGAGTAAGTCTTTGCCCACTACTCTATTTTTGTGGAAGCAAGAATGGTTATTCGATATATGTTGGGCCGTCCTTTTTCTTATTTGGTTATCATATATTTGGACTCATTTTCGGGACTTAGCAGTTCAGATTGTTATAGTACATCCTTTATTCATTTTGTTTGCTTACATACTTTCCATTATCTTGC
>JAIGNY010000865.1:2910000-2945000 GCA_020152595.1 Chiridota heheva | reverse complement strand
TTGGTGCTTCATGCAAAACATTTTGACAGTAATTTTGAAGGTTATTTTAGTGGTCCTTCCATCTGTCCATGCCTTCTAACAAAATTGAGATTCAACCTGATATAGATTTTTCATATCCATGATTTCAATATACCGGCTAGAAATCGTGGTTCTAAGTACATTTTCATGATGAAAAAGGACATAGAAGTTAATCATTTATTCTTTACTCTGAAATAAATTTGAAAGGGATGTGTGACGTCATAACAATTTGCAACGTCATTTCAGGGACTGCTGATCGTAACAATGCATCACACAAGTACAAATAGCGTCTGATTTCAAAATGTTTTCGGGCTGTTTAGATCTTAATTTGTCATTCTCAAGGTCAAGCTATGATAAATGAGTTGGAAATAGATAAAGAACATTTTACACGGTCCCACAGTACAAAGCCTGCATAGTCGGCATGAAATTCGTACTGTTTGGCAAGTAATATTTTGTTAAACATAATCAAATTGAAGTGTTTGCAACAACATCTACTTTTTGTTTTTACGTCTAATAGAAATATAGTTTTATTTATGAATTTTAAAATCTCTGTCGCTTAACGTTTAGTCAACAGGCCTACGTGAACTGAATAGTTCATTCACGCAATTCCGTTTGCGTTTTTGCACTTGAATGGAAAGATTTTGAAGAAATTGGGACACAAAAATTACATTTCAGTTCTAATTTATCGATTTTTTTCCTTCGAGCATATTCCACACTATGTATAAAATAGATTATACAAATTTTCAATAGATTAATTAGCCTAGTCGGTTTCGGCTCCGTCTTTTGAGCGAGAGGTTATGAGTTCGAATCTCACCGAGACTTATTCTTATTTTTTTGCTTCCTCTGTTTCTTTCATTTGTATTTTGATTATTCGCGAAACAGTAAAATTTTCATGTCAGAGACAATGCGTTCAAGCTACTGTTTAAATCGAACAGAACAGGGGTAACAATCTGGTGTGAGCTGAATACGACACTGTACTCGGTAAGCCCGGAAAACTCAGTTCATGTGCATAAAACACGTCCAGAATCGTCTCGTTTTGTTGCCCTTAGCTATTAATAAACTACTTTTAGTTTGAGAATTTATATTACTGCATCCTCCAACTACACAATGCTGTGGCATTTTGTTTAATATTTGCTTCGAAAATGTAATATTTCAGAAGAACAAACAGAGATGCAATCGATACTAGTTGTGAAATTTCAATGTCGGCCACACGTGGGAGAGAGTTGAACACACAATTACAATGACGGGGTCGTCGCCTGCGTATTCTGTTATAATAGTACAAATGCTATCCCGAAACGCTTAATACCACGCGGACGAGAACACAGGTACGACGTATGGACAGACATAACATCGACAACCAAGTCAATGTCCACGGCCTTTGATAACCAGTTGTGGTGCACTGGCGTATCTACCCAACCCAGGCTTGAAGCCAGGGCCTCGTGGTCTGTAGACAGGTATGATAACCGCTACACCACAGTAAGTAGATGCCACACGTGGAGAGAGAGAGAGAGCTGAACACACAATTACAATGACGGGGTCGTCGCCTGCGTATTCGGTTATGATAGTACAAATGCTATCACGAAACGCTCAATACGACCCGGACGAGAACACAGGTACGACGTACGGACAGACATAACATCGACAACCAAGTCAATGTCCACGGCCTTTGATAACCAGTTGTGGTGCACTGGCGTGTCTACCCACCCCAGGCTTGAACCCGGGGCCTCGTGGTCTGTAGACAGGTATGATAACCGCTACTCCACAGTAGGTAGATACCACACGTGGCATCAATGCATTGTTTATATAGTCGTTTTCAAAATGACGTCATTGCGCACTGAGCCTTATTATGGGTTTTTGCGTCAAGGTGACGAAAAATGCTTTTTTCTTTTGCGATTTTCTCGCAACCGATGTGGTTTTGTGCAGAACGTAAGATCCGCCCCCCATGGCAGGACCACTTTAAGGACATTATATCAAATTCTCTAACTTGTCCTATTCAAGTTCTTTACGAGATAGAGATTAGGTCAAGATTTGGTGCAGCCTCTCGGTTCTGAAGTGACGGAATCGTAATCTGGTAAATCTGAATATTTTTCGATCAAATGCCGGGATGTTATGCTGGTTAGTTGGTCTCAGACTGCCACTGTACATATCCTGATAAGTTTTAGATTTTAAGGGCAGCGCCGAGCAATACCATTGTGGATACGCAAACAAGGGGCTCGAACACCAATAATACACGCACGAACCTCAGTTGTCCTACTTGCGCCAGTACTTACAGAGGCAAAATCGTCATATGGACGATAATTTGCCGATAATTGGAAATCTGCTCTGATACCTCACCTCCTCAAAAAACTTAAGTTGGACTTGATACTACAAAACTACAGACCTATTAGTAATCTTGGGTTCATTTCAAAACTCGTTGAGAAAGCAGCACTGTTTCATTTCAATACACATTGTGCTGATCACAACCTTCTGCCAGACTATCAATCGGCCTACCGTCAACATTACAGTTGTGAAACGACCCTCACAAAAATTGTGAATGACATTCTTTGGGCCATGGAAAAACAGGAGGTGTGTGCTTTGGCAGCAATCAATTTAAGTGCTGCTTTCGACACCGTAGACCATGGGGTATTGCTAAATGTTTTCGAGGCTAAATCTTGTATCACAGGAGCCGCCCTGAAGTGGTTCGAAAGCTATCTTTTAGATCGAAAGTGCAAAGTTCAAATCGGCGATATATATTCCATCTCAAAGAATCTACAATTCTCAGTTCCACAGGGATCCTGCATGGGTCCGATATTGTACCTTGCATATGCAAACACCTTACAAGAAATAATTCCCACCCAGATTTCAGTCTACGGATACGCCGATGATCACGCCCTGGCGACCAATTTCAAAGCGAATGACAAGACATCGGAGAGACAGTCAATTACTCAGCTAGAGAAATGCATGGACAACATCAAAGACTGGATGGATCTCAACCGCCTTAAAATGAACAGTGCAAAGACAGAGTTTATTCTTTTTGGTCAGACTAAGCAGTTGCAGAAAACCGATACTCACACAATTGAAGTGGTGGATGACACTATTGAAAGATCCGACTCTGTTAAATATCTGGGTGTATATTTAGATAAAACATTATCAATGGACAAACATATATCTCACATTTGTAGAATCTGTATGTTAAATTTGCAAAGAATCAAACTCATTCGTTCCTTTCTTTCTGTTGACTCGTGCAAGATTTTAGTTCAATGTTTAGTTATTTCACACCTTGATTATGCCAACGCTATCTTAGCCACCCTACCTAAAAGTCATCTCAACAAGCTCCAGAGAGTACAGAACTATGCTGCAAAACTCATTTTAAAATGTCACATAAGAGACAGTTCTACAGAAAGCTTAAAACAACTACACTGGCTCCCCGTTCACGCTCGAATTGACTTCAAAATCCTTACCTTAGTTTTTAAATGCCTTCATGACAGCGCCCCATTTTATCTTAAGTCTTTAATCAACTATAGAGTCAATGTTCGTTCCGGTTTGAGATCTGCAAGTGATGATACAATTTTAGAAATTCCCTTTACTCGTAGTTCTAAGTTTGCTGATAGATCCTTTAGTGTATGTGGCCCTAAGATTTGGAATAAGCTTCCGTACAATATCCGCAATTGCAGCAATCTTGCCCGTTTCAAGCGTGAACTCAAAACTCATCTATTTATTAGGGAATACAATTGATCGATTTTTATATTTTTCTATCACATTTTAACGTTTTTATAGGTTGTACTTTTCCGCTTTTAATATTTTGTATATTTTACCGTTTAACTTTTTAGTTTTTTTTATATATTCATATTATTTTGTATATTTTTATTGTACAGCGCACTCGTTATATTTTTATAAATGTTTGATTGCGCTATAGAAATGATTAATAATAATAATAATATGGACACAATGTTTATAACTCGATTCAAATTGTTTGATTGCTTAAAATTTCATGCAATTGTTGCACGATTCGTTGGCCTTTATGTCACGGTATATATTAAATAAGATTAATGCCCAGTCGATTTAGCTGTTAAGGCGACAGACTTCGGATTTTTTCAAACCAACAGTTGTAGGTTCGAATCCCGCCAGAACCATTTTTCGCGAATTTTTCTTTTTCCACTCATTGTCAATTTTGTCTGGTGAATGCTATTGTAGTATTATTGTACTGATCTTTCACTTTTGAATACTTCTTCCTTTTGACAGTAAAGCTATATTTTGTAATTCATCAATGCACTAATTCTACCATCAAGTAATAGACAAGATCTAAGAATGTATGAGCCAAAAAAGTGTAAACGAGAAACGACGTCCGGTCTAATAAATTTCTTTATCAGTTTACATTGCAGACTCATTTGTTTGATATAGAAGTGGTCCTCTGCACCCGGCAGCAGTAATTCATGGAGAAATATCATGCATTCGTCTTCACCTTGTGAAATATACTATAATGTACAAAAAACACTATTCCTATTTTTAATCTGCTTTTCTGCTTGTGAAGTTGTCACTGTAGTTTATAAAGAAATTTAAGTACTTGTTGTCAACTTGTGACACTAAGTAAAATCTACTGTAATTTTGAAAACGAAGGTTTGTCATTTATACATGACACTTAAAAGAGCCAATTCTTTCATATTGCTATTTTCAATCTGTGCTCTACTTGTCACTGCTTATTTGATTTTAATGCCATTTATTGTATCGTATTGACTCGTAGTTACCAGGGCCTCGTGGAAGATTAAAGGAATGCTTTTTTGTGTGTTTTTTTTTTCTTTTTATTGCTTCCAGTAAAAATGTACATTTGTAAAAAAGATTAACATTTAATTACATACATATATTATAGAAAATAAAATTACATAAAACCTATAGTTATGATATAAATGATAAATCTATAGATACAAAAAATCAATGTGATATAATATATATATATATATATATATATATATATATATATATATATATATATATATATATATATATATATATATATATATATATATATATATATATATATATATATATATATATATATATATATATATATATATATATATATATATATATATATATATATATATATATATATATATATATATATATATATATATATATAAGACATAACCTGGTAAAATGAGGTAAAGGATTAAGAAAAAGAATCAAAGAAGTGACTGTAGCTGTCCATTTTGTATATAAAGAGCCGCCTGTTAGATAAAAGAATGTTTGTACAGTCGTATTCTGAATTTTGGCACTATGTTTGGATTGCGAACATTTCTGTTGGTTTTGGCAAGAAGGCTTTGTAAAACATTATGTAATGGATGACTTTCAGTTGAATTTATTTTTCTTGCTATTGCACTAAAATCTGATTTGGCTGTGTCGTTGAGAATACAAATAAGGGTAAAATAGTGCAAGTTAAAAATCTTTAACGTAAATCTTAAAAATTTATTAATTCTGTCTTTGTCTTTTTCTAGTAAGATGTGACACCAAACTGGTACGGCATAAAGGAGCTGGGATATAATTACGGATTTAAAGAGATTCATTATGGCATTACAATTACAAAAAGATCAAATATACGATAAGCTTGACACAATATAGTAAACTTTACTTAGCATTTTTGATATGTGTGGGGTAAAAGACAGTTTGTCATCTATACAAACACCAAGGTAATCAGTTCTCGTACAATTGGCAACCTCAGATCCGTTGATAATTATGCTTTCAGACTTACACTGTAGAAGGCCCGAGTGTTTTACGTTTTTGTTTACAAAACACATTTCCTTTGATTTCTTTGGGTTCAGCAACAAGTTTTTATCATCACATTTGGATACGACATCATTGACAAAGGTTTGATACTCCATTTGGTCCCCAATTACAGATTTTTTTGGCAATTTTGCATGAAATGGCAGTATCATCAGCATACTTAGTCACACAAATGTTATCTCCCGACCGGATTTCATCTGCGTATATAGTGAAAAGTATTGCAGAAAGAGGGCTTCCCTGAGGTACACCCACATCTATTTTAGCTTTTTCTGATAATCCTTTGTCTAATCGTATTTGTCGGGTCCAACCTTTAAGAAATTGGGCTATCAGATGGATAAGCTACGGATCTTTTACAAATTTAGTTAAGTCTTTGAGTAGATAGTTTGGCAACACCGTGTTAAACGCATTTGAGAAATCAAGGAAAAGAACCTTTGATATAGTGGTTTCCTAACAATTCAAATGAGTAACAATATCGTTAACCAGAACCAGTATAGCATCTACACATGAAACGCCCTTTTCATAGGCAAACTGATACGCATCACCTACTTCTTCAACTCTCTCCATCAAACGGGGCAATATAATTTTTTGAAGGCTGTTAAAAGCAATACTTGCTAAATCTATCGGCCTATAATCATTTGCAGTTTGAGGTGTCTTAATTTTGGGAATAGGGGCTGTTTAGCATTTTTCCACAGCAATGGTATTTGACTCTTGAAATAGTTTCCTCAAAAATGTATGTGTATAAAGGGGCTAAATCGTCACTTAAAAACTTAAAGACCCACCAAGGAAGTTTATCAGATCCGCAGGCAACACCCTTTTTAAGTTTTTTGAAGTGATTACATACAGATTATACATTTAACTCAGTAATGTATGCATCTCCCGTGTATTCTGGCAAGGAAAAGTCAATGTCTTTCTTACGGGATTGATTAAAACGACCAAAATGTGTGTTTAGTTCATCCCCAAGAATTTCATCAATACAAACTTTATTGTTTTCATCTGGGTTTTTAACAGATTTAATCAAGCTCCAAAAAGAATTTAAATTAGCCTTTGTGTGACCAAAGGTTTCACTCCTCACATCTCGTACGCATTTATTTATTGTCCTCTAAATCTTGTTTCTCAAGCCTTTATTCCCTTCCTCTATCGCCTTTTGTTTGTCTATTTCCAGTTGGGTAATTCTGCTATCCGGTGGAATGCGTTTTGTCATTATCACGGGTGCTAACTTTTTGAGTGGTATACAATGTTTACTAACAAACTCGATGTAGCATGAAGTAATTTCTGTTAACTCATCAAGACTGTCCGATGATTCTTTAAACATCTTCCAGTCGGTGGTCTTAAGACAGTCCTGCATTTTCATTATATTTTGGTCTGTTAAATCTTTTTCTGTTTTCCTTTTTCTAGGTTCAAATTTACGGTGCTTTTCGTTGTATTTTGGCATTAGTAATATACTGTTATGATCAGACGTGGAGATGGGGCTGTCTTCCTTGTTACGTTATAATCACCTTTGACATATACAGCATCTAGAGTTGAATTCGCATTGAGGAAGGTGACAAAATCTACTGCATTTTTGAAGGACATTGTTTCAAGGAATCTGATTCTTTGCCTGTTTATGTTACCAACAATAATGAAATAGGTCCTAGGATTTTCTCTTTGTAGATTAGTAAGAACCGCTTTCAATTCATTATCAGCTGTTGTAAAGTTTGATGATGGTCTGGTGTACACATTTACAATAGAAATGTTTGATGTGTCACTTGGTAGATAACGAGGGCGGGCCCGGATTGCGAGCAATTCAATATCTTCTGTTGACACTAATTGACATACTCTAGGGGTACATATTGTCCATTTGTTTGAAATATAAGTAATAAGTCCTCCCCATTTGCTGAAAGTTGCCTGTCATGACGAGACATGCAATAATCGTCGATTAGCAGCGCTTTGTCAGCTACTCTGTGTTGTGGCATTTTATTGGAAAAGTTTGTCCAAATTTTTAAGTTTTGTTTCTTGTCAGTGTAGAGCTATAAATGATAGATTACGCAAGTTAGCAATTCTTTGTCCTAAATGCATACATTTTCCTTGGAGGCTATTTATATTTGCTGTCAAACCATATGGAAAGCTGAAATTAGACGGATGTGTATGTCTAGTGCGTTGTTGTAATCCAGCTCTCGAGCCTCTATGATGTCGAGCAGTTGATTAGTCTTTTAATTTGTTCATCAACCTTGAATCTATTGTGAAAACCTGCCTCCTCCGAATATTGTATACAGATTGTGAGCTATAGTGAAGGCTGGGCATGGTGACTTCAAAAAGCGTGGTAGGATAGGTAGTTGCTAAGGACGCTAAGTTCACTACCAAAAATAAATGAAAAATATAACAAACCAGGTTTTTTAGTTCACTCACAAGCACCATATTTCAAGTTAGTAATCCACATATAAACAAATAATCACGCTCACAAACGTTAAAAAACAGCAAAAGATGACAAAAATATAGTAAAAGTTATCATAAATTGAATATGTTAAAAGATTATATTTAATCAGAATTCAATTTCAAAGCAATAACACAAATCACTATTAATCATTATTAGTTTTGTGATGGCCAGGGATCTTCAGCCCTTAAAATACTTTGTATAAAGACGTTCACCTCCACGCTCATTTTGGCCCTAAATTGTATTTTTTTTCTTCTCTTAAATTGAAGATTCGGATTTCTTGAGTATTTTAAGTCTTCAAATTAATTAAATGAATTATGTTATCAGGGTTGCTTAATACGTCAAATACGGTAATACGAAAGGAAATCAGATCTATACAATATTAAAGTCTTTTCATTGTACAAAAACAAATCAAGAGATCAAATTTATCATAGGTGCTCTCATTTCCGCACAAACTTACATGTGGTGCTACTTCTTTTCAATAAATTAAAATTGTTGACACAAAGTATTTTGATTCACATTGCAGACCAATATGAAGTATTTTTTTTGACTGAACTTTACTAAACATTTTGACAATTTTGTCATTTTTAATGTAATGCAACGTAGCAAATGTACTCAAGCATTGGTAAGATTTACAAAATATATTAAAATTGATGTGCTTCAATTGAAATCAGTTATTTTCCAATCATCCAGTGCCAAAACTGTACACATCTTAAATCTCAATTTTCACTTTGATATGAAATAGTTTTGAAAGCTTTTTGTCGGATGTGATTTCGTGAACAACTTGTGAAGGAAGTAGCACATATACAATATAAAACAAAGAGAAAATCCACTCATATATCATTTCTTTGAGTAAAATAATAATTTGTATTGTGTGAATGAAGCAGAGCAGACAAATGATGATTTCAATAGACTAATACAAAACCCAAACTGTAAACATTAGTATAATAAGTATCAAAAGTTATAAACAAGATAAAAACATATAGATTGCCCTAAAATTTCAACAACTTGAAGGACATCAAGTAAAGGTTAAATTACAGAAGAAGATGAAGGGAATTCAAAAAATTGTTTAGCACAATGACAATTAAGAGCATTTTAGAGAATTTTAACTTTAAAGAAGAAAATATGATGAAATATAACCTTGAAATTGACAAAATATATTAAATAGCCAATCATTAACTAATATTGATGCTACTGTCAAAGATTATTTCGTGTCGCTGCAATGTCGTTTCTGTTTTTTATAGATCTTTCATATAGAAAGATATATTTAAAAATAAAGAAAAAACACCTTCTCGCCGAAAAACGTCCAATCACTCGATACGCCACAACTGAATTTTATCAATACTCAAATATTGTTTCTCAATAAGCCAAAACGCGATTAAAATCAACATAAATTCTATAAATATATGTAGAATGACGGAATCTATTGGAAGTACTAAAATACATTTACTTTTATCAGTCAGGAAATGTGCATTTGGAATTACTTGTCTAATCTTTTATGACGGTATGCAATTATTTGATGTCATTATTTGTCTACAGCTTTTAGTTCTCTTTTGAGTTTCAATTAGTTGCCACACTAGTTCGATGAATATTACTTTTTATCTCATCTAACACTGTGACAATTCAAGCATTTTATTTCTCGTCATGTCATTCTCCTTGATACCTCACTTTACATATCGCCATGTTGAAAATGATATATATTACTTACATGAGGAATTGATTCAATCTCCGACGACCGCTGCCGACCTACCCATCCATCTACCAGTCTGCATAGAACACTGAAGTGGGAAGCAGAGTATGTTCAACTGTCCAGTGAAATGAAGAAAACAAGAATTTAGTGTATTGGGTGTGGAAGTGTAGTTACGGGGGTGTTAAGTTTTCCCTGACGAATTCTCGTCAAAAAGGCACTTTTGAAGAAAGAAAAAGGTAATGGGCTTTCCAGTGTCTGAATCAGACTACATTAGCTTTAATTTGGACCGAGTTTTATTTTGACCAAGAAATCGTTAACCCTAAACTAAAAGTCTTTAATGTACCATATATCTTGAGACTATATGACCCTTAAATTGCTTTTTGAGAAATATGGGTGTTACACTCACCCCCTAACACATCGTTACGTCTCTGCCTATACATTTGTTAATTACGTTCTACGCCCAATTTTACTGTAACAACACTTGACTAGATTGACTGGTTAGCCTATATACGCCACATGCTGAATCAATCCAGACACATCTGTATAGAAAAGGCAGAAAGAAAGGCATAACTTATGTTTCCAGCAATGACAAACTCTATCTCAGAGATCCAAGTTATATAGATAAAACATATACAGGCCTATGCTTTAAGCTTACTTGCGGTCTATTGGTTAAGTGTATAATTACCATCTGGTATAGCTGTATTGGAATTTTCAACAAAATGTTCCCCATATTATTATTCACCAAATGTTACCCGGGGATGTTTCATTTAATCACTTATCATACATGCCTCTGGACCAACAATTTACGAATTTGAAAGTCATTTCTATATTTAAATTTTGATTCGAACTTTCAGATTTTATAGCTTAAGTGCATACCCACTAAAGAAGACGCTGTTATATAAAATTGAGAGTCATTGAACTCAATCATGCAGTCCAGTCTACATGAAAAAAACACAAATAATATATTATTGTCCTCCTTTTAGCAACGTAAGGGTAGTTAATGTCTCCGCATTTTCAAGAGATTGTTTAAAATGACCTAATGAATACACTCGTGTAATATATCTGAATTTCGTAGTGTTGAGGCTATCATAGATGAACTATACAGAAAGAAGTAAATTATATACAGGTATATACCGCTGAAAGATGAACAAATGATATCATCAATGTTATCATTAGGCTGTTCGATGTTATCAATAGGCTGTTCGATGTGATGAATAGGCTGTTCGAAATTATCAATAGGCTGTTTGGTTATAATTCTGTTAGACATTTAATCAATTAATTCAGTAATCAGACATGGAGCTACTTGGTATGGTAAAAAATGGACAAAATACAATCAAAGAAAATAAATGAACTACTTTGATATCTTGTTGCATCCTGGTTGCGTTCATGAGATATTTAATTTTAAATTGTAACACGTTTGTATGAGAATGACTGACGTGGACCAAGGTCTTTTGTAGAGAGCGACGTCAGACCCTCACTTATTAACACCTAATGTTCTTCATTCACAATTAATCAAATCTTTTTAGTAAATGAAAATGTTTCTAAAATTCTTATGTTGCTCAAACAGCCAATATACTATTTCCTATTTATATACTCTCCTAACCTATTTGATATTTGTAGGCCAAAGCACAAAATCTAAAAAGATATAAAGATAAATGACAAAAAAGACTTTTGAAGGATGTACAAATATGTTACAACTAGTCTGATTTCAGTCGTTTCTACATAAGCAAAATGTAATCTTGAATTTTAATATCTCCGTCACGGAATCGTACTTTGCAACGTTTTCTTTATCATTTTGTCTCTATACTGTCATCTTTCACATAATTGTATATAGGATAATCATGAATCAGTACTGAACTAACTCTCTAAACATTTTGAAATGATGTAAGAATCAACAACTTCAAGCTGTGAAAAAGACAGTTTCGTCATTTTTTTTATTTTTGCCAGAAATACCATGTTTTACAGGGGAAAATGTACGATAAGTCCCCAATTTCATGTTGTCATTTGCGAGACACGGCGATGTAACATCAGAGGCACCCGAGCCTCGGGAACTTCTCAAATGTTGCTAACAATTTCCGGCTATAAACAGATAAAAGAGTCAGATGCGAGGTATTTACACAACAACAACAATTTGAGTTTGACACTTGACAGCTTGAATAGTTTGATAGCTCCTCTCCTCAATCCATACCTCAAGCTGTCTAAGGCCTTTTGGGGAAATTACTGAATTGTTCCATGATCACCGATTTGAAGTTTTTATTCTAAGTTTGCTTTAAACGTAAAACACATATCCTTAAATCCCTCAACATTGCATTTGTAGCTGAGAACTATAAACCTGTCCATTAGGACGCAAGGACGCCGATTTCTTCTGAAGATAACGGACATAAAGTAATTTATATGAATTGTTAAAAGGATATTTACTTATTTTATTAAATTATTTTATTTATTATTGAATTTCAAAGATTTCATCAGTGCAGTCAGTGTGTTGAAAATTGCAGTGTAAAGTGTGATGTCATAATTGCAGGTCCAAGATAATTCTTTATGTATTTGTATGAAATAAAAACTTATTTTTCTTTTATTTTAGAGCGTAAGGTACATAAGCAAATGGGCAGCGCATGTTCTTATAAAGTGCATGTTATACCCCATCTCAATTATTACATGAACTCATGGGCAAAGCATGTTCTTGCAAAGTGCATGTTATACCCCATCTCAATCATTACATGAGCTGATGGGCAAAGCATGTTCTTGTAAAGTGCATGTTATACCCCATCTCTATCATTACATGAGCTGATGGGCAAAGCATGTTCTTATAAAGTGCATGTTATACCACATCTCTATCATTACATGAGCTCATGGGCAAAGCATGCTCTTGTAGAGTGCATGTAATACCCCATCTTAATCATTACATGAGCAAATGGGCAAAGCATGTTCTTGCAAAGTGCATGTTATACCCCACCTCAATCATTACATGAGCATATGGGCAAAGCATGTTCTTGTAAAGTGCATGTTATACCCCATCTCAATCATTACATGAGCTGATGGGCAAAGCATGTTCTTATAAAGTGTATGTAATACCCCATCTCAATCATTACATGAGCTGATGGGCAAAGCATGTTCTTATAAAGTGCATGTTATACCCCATCTCAATCATTACATGAGCAGATGCACAAAGCATGTTCTTGTAAAGTGCATGTTATACCTCATCTCAATCATTACATGAGCAGATGGGCAAAGCATGTTCTTATAAAGTGCATGTTATACCCCATCTCAATCATTACATGAGCTGATGGGCAAAGCATGTTCTTGTAAAGTGCATGTTATACCCCATCTCAATCATTACATGAGCAGATGGGCAAAGCATGTTCTTATAAAGTGCATGTTATACCCCATCTCAATCATTACATGAGCTGATGGGCAAAGCATGTTCTTGTAAAGTGCATGTTATACCCCATCTCAATCATTACATGATCAGATGGGCAAAGCATGTTCTTATAAAGTGTATGTAATACCCCATCTCAATCATTACATGAGCTGATGGGCAAAGCATGTTCTTATAAAGTGCATGTTATACCCCATCTCTATCATTACATGAGCTCATGGGCAAAGCATGTTCTTGTAGAGTGCATGTAATACCCCATCTCAATCATTACATGAGCAGATGGGCAACGCATGTTCTTGCAAAGTGCATGTTATCCCCACCTCAATCATTACATGAGCAGATGGGCAAAGCATGTTGTTATAAAGTGCATGTTATACCCCATCTTAGTCATTACATGAGCAGATGGGCAACGCATGTTCTTGCAAAGTGCATGTTATCCCCACCTCAATCATTACATGAGCAGATGGGCAAAGCATGTTGTTATAAAGTGCATGTTATACCCCATCTTAGTCATTACATGAGCAGATGGGCAAAGCATGTTCTTGCAAATTGCATGTTATACCCCACCTTAATCATTACATGAGCTCATGGGCAAAGCATGTTCTTGTAAAGTGCATGTCATACCCCATCTCAATCATTACATGAGCAGATGGGCAAAGCATGTTCTTGTAAAGTGCATGTCATACCTTATCTCAATCACTACATGAGCAGATGGGCAAAGCATGTTCTTGTAAAGTGCATGTTATACCCCATCTCTATCATTACATGAGCTGATGGGCAAAGCATGTTCTTGTAAAGTGCATGTCATACCCCATCTCTATCATTACATGAGCTGATGGACAAAGCATGTTCTTGTAAAGTGCATGTCATACCCCATCTCAATCATTACATGAGCTGATGGGCAAAGTATGTTCTTGTAAAGTGCATGTTATACCCCATCTCTTTCATTACATGAGCTGATGGGCAAAGCATCTTCTTGTAAAGTGCATGTTATACCCCATCCCAATTATAACATGAAGTCATGGGCAAAGCATGTTCTTGTAAAGTGCATGTTATACCCTATCTCAATCATTACATGAGCGGAAAGGTAAAGCATGTTCTGGTAAAGTGCATGTTATACCCCATCTTAATCAATACATCAGCAGATGTGCAAAGCATGTTCTTGTAAAGTGTGTGTTATACCTCATCTCAATCATTACAGATCAGATGGGCAAAGCATGTTCTTGTAAAGTGCATGTTATACCCCATCTCAATCATTACATGAGCTGATGGGCAAAGCATGTTCTTGTAAAGTGCATGTTATACCCTATCTCAATCATTACATGATCAGATGGGCAAAGCATGTTCTTTTAAATTGCATGTTATACCCCATCTCAATCATTACATGAGCAGATGCACAAAGCATGTTCTTGTACAGTGCATGTTATACCCCATCTCAATCATTACATGAGCAGATGGGCAAAGCATGTTCTTGTACAGTGCATGTTATACCCCATCTCAATCATTACATGAGCAGATGGGCAAAACATGTTCTTGTAAAGTGCATGTGTAAAGTGCATGTAATACCCCATATCAATCATTACATGAACTCATGGGCAAAGCATATTCTTGTAAAGTGCATGTTATACCCCATCTCAATCATTACATGAGCAGATGCACAAAGCATGTTCTTGTAAAGTGCATGTTATACCCCATCTCAATCATTACATGAGCTGATGGGTAAAGCATGTTCTTGTAAAGTGTATGTTATACCCCATCTCAATCATTACATGATCAGATGGGCAAAGCATGTTCTTTTAAGGTGCATGTTATACCCCATCTCAATCATTACATGAGCAGATGGGCAAAGCATGTTCTTGTAGAGTGCATGTTATACCCCATCTCAATCATTACATGAGCAGATGTGCAAAGCATGTTCTTGTAAAGTGCATGTTATACCCCATCTCAATCATAACATGAGCAGATTCGCAAAGTATGTTCTTGTAAAGTGCATGTTATACCCCACCTCAATCATTACATGAGCTGATGGGCAAAGCATGTTCTTATAAAGTGTATGTTATACCCCATCTCAATCATTACATAAGCAGATGGGCAAAGCATGATCTTGTAAAGTGCATGTTATACCCCACCTCAATCATTACATGATCAGATGGGCAAAGCATGTTCTTATAAAGTGCATGTTATACCTCATCTCAATCATTACATGAGCAGATGGGCAAAGCATGTTCTTATAAAGTGCATGTTATACCCCATCTCAATCATTACATGAGCTGATGGGCAAAGCATGTTCTTGTAAAGTGCATGTAATACCCCATCTCAATCATTACATGAGCAGATGGGCAAAGCATGTTCTTGTAGAGTGCATGTAATACCCCATCTCAATCATTACATGAACAGATGGGCAAAGCATGTTCTTGCAAAGTGCATGTTATAACCCATCTCAATAATTTCTAATACTTTAAAAAGAGGCAATTAATTTTCATGTGACACTTGGTAACAGTTTGGATTTTGATCAAAATAGTTATCACGGATTGATTTGCGACATTTTAGCTTTTCGCAAAGAGTTGTTCATGAGTGAAATGGTTCGTCTGAGTGGGTGCTTAGATCAAATTATATGTTCATACATTTTAAATTCAACATTGATAAGTTATTTCCTAACTCTGGGCGTCATTAATACTATGTATGTTTCTTTGGGGTGCTAGCTTTTATGGGGTGACTAATTCTTCTTAGCCCGCCATCTTGTTATGTTATGTTAAATGTAAGTTCATTGAAATACTTTTTTGAAATAATGTGACATGTATGCAATTATTGTATATTTCAGGAGAGTATATTTAGGCCTACTAGAGAAAATCATTCAGTTATCTAAGTAAAATATGTGTGATTTATCATTTTAAAAAAATTAAAGCAAAATGTATATTTCATATAGTACAATATGAAATTAATTTTCTATGAAATATGTTGCTTTAAGAAGTAAGAGCGTGATATCTCTCTTCTACAATAGATCTTCTTCACTTGTATTTCCATAACTTTACAAAATTATTGCAACTGTAAAATGGACCGTATGTAATTTGAACTGATGAACGGAACCGTAGTTTCAAATTATTTTGGTTCAGTGTGTTTTATCTGATATACTTAAATAATGTAACAAACGCTAGTAAAATATCGCATTCAAATAAATCTTTTAACTTTGGAGTGGCACATGAAACTTTCTCGCAAATAGGCCCATATTATCTCGGAGGGTGGGGGAGTTGGGGAATTTGTATGTGCACTAAGATACGACACATATTCTACAATATTGTACGTAAACTTTAAATGCACTGAAAGATAACTTTCTGCATTACTATCCAACCTTCGCTTTTTAGTTCATGAATTTAAAGTAATTGATATACCGTAATTGTCAATTTAAAATGGCGGAGCTTACAGTATGCACAGACGAACTGATACATTTTGCAACCTTTGACACCAAAGACGATTCTGACCTCTCTTTAATTAAGTAGATTTCCTTTTTGAAACATTTCATATGGTTCCCCTTTTGATGATTAATACATACTGTAAGTTTCTTGCATTAAACGGTAGTTTCCCTCCTCCTAAGGAATGCAGTAGCCCAGTGGTGTAGTGCTTAAAACGTCGTTCTCGTACTCAAAATGTACTAGGACCGAATCTCAGCCATAGCTCTGTGCTGTATCATTAAGCAAGAAACTTGATCTCATTTGTTGAAGTTGACTCAGCTAGGAAAGGAGTACAAGTCTCGGCTGGGGAGTTAACCTGCGATGGACAGTGTCCCGTCTTTGACAGTCCAGTCAGTACTTTCATCCGCGTAACACAATGGAAACCGTGTATAAGCGCCGGCTCTATAAGCCCTCAAAGCTCCATGAGATTTAACTTCCCCCTCATAATCTGTAGTGGACAAGGTCGATGGACATTTAGCCTAAATTTCCTTTAGTTATTGTATAGTAGAAATTTCAAAAAAGTAATGGTAACATCGTTCAGATATTGATGCTATTCATTTTGAAATAATAAGATGAGGGAAGATTAATTCTTCTTCGGCGGATGATGGATCCCTTTTTATTGGTGCTTCATGCAAAACATTTTGGCAATAATTTTCAAGGTTATGTAAAGGACATTATCAATTAATGTAACATCACGCTTGTTCTGATTTCAGTCGTTTCTACACAAATGAAACATAATTTTCAACTTAAATAGGTCTATATCCTTCACGAAATAAGATGTTGAAGTAGTTTATTTACTAATTTAAGTCTAGAAATCGTGAGTTCAAATAATAGGCGAGTTTAGACAACCGAGATTGGGTATAATGTTACCGAGGGAACCGCGACATACGGAAACGAATCAAAATGTGAACCCAATGTACTAGTCGAGAATATGTATGGATTCGGTTGCTCCAATTCCTTTCTCCATATTCGCGGATTTAATTACACTGTCTGACTGTTATGCACTTAATTGATCTGTTGATGTATGTTAACTGGTTAAGTAGCAGAACATATCCATTGAGATAGAAAATTAAAGAGAGATTGTTGGGAAATATCTTGAATATTATTTTGTCAGTTGAGGAAGTAAATGACTTTAGGATACAAACAGACGTACGGTATAATAAATTTCTTTATCAGTTTATATTGCAATGTCATATGTTTGATTGGAGTGGTCCTCCGCACCCTGCAACATCAATTTATGAAGAAATATCAAGTATTCGTCTTCACCTTGTGACAGTATGCATGTAAGATCTACTACAATTTACAAAACGAAGGTTTACGATACAATAATCCTATTTTCAATCTGCTTTTCACTTGTGAAGTGGTCACTGCTGTTTATGAAGAAATTTTAGTACTCGTTGTCAACTTGTGTCATTAAGTAAAATCTACTGTAATTTTCAACACGAAGGTTTGCCATTTATACTTGGCACTTACAGGAGCCTACTCTTTCATATTGCTATTTTCAATCTGTTCTCTACTTGTCACTGCTTATTTGATTTTAATGCCATTCATTTTATCATATTAACTCTTAGTTACCACGGCATCGTAGAAGATTAAAGGAATGTTGTTGGGATACCCCAAAAATATAGTAAAAATTATCATTTATTGAACATGTTGAAAGATTATATTTAATCAGAATTCAATTTTAAAGTAATAAAGCAAATCACTTTTTATTATAAGTTTTGTGGTGGCCGGGGATCTTCAGCCCCTACAATACTTCTTATAAAGACGTTCACCTCCACGTTCACGTTCATTTTGGCCCAAAATTGTTAATATTGTTTCCAAAATTGAGGATTCGGAATTCTCGAGTATTTTAAACCTTCAAATTTATCAAATGAATTATGTTATCAGTCAATAAATGTTGGGCGGGCGCTTTGTAGAGCAGGGGTGCTTAATACCTCAAATACGGTATTACGAAAGGAAATCAGATTTACACAATATTAAAGACTTTTCATTGTACAAACACAAATCAACAAATCAAATTTTTCATAGGTGCTGTTATTCCCATACAAACTCATTATTGCAATCATGTGGTGGTACTTCTTTTCAATAAAGTAAAATTGTTGACACAAAGTATTTTTATTCACATTGCAGACCAATATGAAGTTTTTTTGTTTACTGAACTTACTGAAGATTTTGACAATTTTGTCATTTTTAATGTAATGTAACGTAGCGAATGCACTGAACTATTGGCAAGATTTACAAAATATATTTTACATTTTAAGTAGTTGTGCTTCAATTGAAATAATTTATTTTCCATTCATCCGGTACCAAAAATGTATATCAGTTTTTTGTCGGATGTGATTGCGTTAAGAAATTGTAAAGGATGTATTGCATATATACAATACAAAACAAAGAGAAGATAAACTCATATATCATTTCTTTCAGTGAAATACTAACACCTTTATTGTGTCAAGTACGCAGAGTAGACAAATTAATATTTTAATGGACTAATACAAAACCCAAACTATTAACCATTTATAAGAAGTATCACAATGTTATGAAAAAGAAAATAGACATACAAAATATGATAAACTGAATATGTTAAAAGACAATATCTAATCAGAATTCAAAACATTACAAAATCAGTGATTCAACATTTGCCACTTACCTTACCTTACCGTTCTCTTGTCCTGGGTATGGAGATTGAGGCTTCTCCAAGAAAATTCTTCCATCTCTACCTGTCTCTTGCTACTACTACAGCTTCTCTCCAGCTGTTTTATCCAAAACTGTTTCTTTCCTTTTCAGCCACTCTTCTCCATGTAGTATTAGGTCTTCCTTCTTTCTTCTACCTTCTGATGTCCAAGTAATGGCTATTCTGGCATATTTTTCTTCGTCCTTTCTTAATACATGACCCAACCATCTCCATCTTCTCTTAAGCATCTCATTGCTTATCTCCATTGTGCTTGTTCGTTCATATAATTTTTCATTGGTGACTTTCACTGGTGACTTATTTTCAAAATAATTATAAGGCATCTCCTTTGAAACACGTCTAGTTTCTTCTCATCAGCTTTGTCAGCTTCCAGATTTCACATCCATAGAGGAGTACTGAGATTACAATTGATTGAAATATTTTCAGTTTAGTTTTTATGCGGTAGATGTTTGATTTTCATATCTTGTCAAGTTTTCAGAAGGTTGCCTGTGCCAGCCCAATTCTGCGTTTTATGTCTTCATCAGTGCCTCCTTCTTTGCACAGTGTTGCACCGAGATAGACAAAGCTATCAACATCTTCAAGCTATGTATTTCAACTTTAATTGTTCCATCAGTTTCGTTGTTAATGTGCATGATCTGTCTTTTTCATTAATCTTCAGACCAATCATTTTACCTGTTTCATGTAGTTTGCTTGTTTTGTCTTGGAGTTGTAATTTCGTCCTTCTTTCCGCATACTGACAAATGTCTTATTTAGGTAAAACGAAAATTGGCGCGAAATACTGAATTAATATTTCCGCATACTGACGAATGTCTATGAAGCTTCATGAAATAATATTTTGCTTAAACTATCTTTATTGTAAGTAATATTGTCAAAAGAATAGCATTTTCTCTTTCCAATGATAGTTAAAACTATATAATACGTTTACTAACTTTTATTTCATAAAGTTTCAAATTTTCCGAACATTCGTCAGTATGCGGAATTAATAATTTCAATTTTGTTATCCGTCACTATACAAATGACATTCGTCGATACGCGAAAAGACGGACGATTTTGGTGCTAGAAATAAGTGCAGTGTCATCAGCGTAGTCAAGATCGTCTAGGGCTGTAAAAAAGTTCCACGAGATTCTATTCCAAGTATAAAGGAGAAACCAGACATTACGAATCCTTGCTTTACCCCAGTTTTCATAGAAAACCATAGATAGTTTCCCATCGCTTAAGACTGCACATTTGCTGCCATGATACCAGTTCTGTATAATATATATGTATTTCATGAGTATGCCATAATCTTCCACATCATGCTTCTGTCTAGACTGTCGAATGCCTTCTGAAAATTAATGAAGTTGTGGTATACTGTGGCTTTTTATTCTAAGCATTGCTCTATTATATTTCTAAGTGGTAGCATTGATTAAAAATAAGGAATCTATCATGCAATTGGAAATATTGAAAAACCTTGAGTTATATCTGTCATGAAATGTGCAGTTTACAGTATATTTATTTGCAGGTTTAACCATTTAAGACTGTATGGAATTGTTTGATGCCATTAGTTGTCTATTTATAGGCTTAGTTTTCTTTTGGGTTTGTTTTACTCTTCTGCGATCAGGTCTAGACGAGTTTGATGAATCGAAGCTGACTGTCTGTTTCCACAAATGACCTAATCCCATTCAACGTTGTGACAATTCAAGATGTTATTTTATGTAATGTCATTTAATTTGATACCTCCCGTAACCACTTCACATCTCGTTATTTTGTAAGTGACTAAATTATGAAAGTGGACATCAAAGCGGAAACAAACTACTTCAATACCTTATTCCGTTAAGAAGATATTCATGTGTAAAGTTATTTTTGTAGAAATAAGTGGTGTAGTTACTCTACTATGGAAAGTTGGCGGCCCATCCTCACTTTAATAACATTTGTTAATGTATTTAAAAAAAGATTGATCTAACTTTTGTACTATCATTCCGGCAGCAGGCCTCTTAATGAGAACATAAATGTTTCTAAAAATGGGAACATTTTGCTACATGAAAGCCGCCATTTTGTGATATTTCTCATGATCCTTTGCTATCCTAACGTTAAAGCCTTATGCAATGTTACATATCTCAAATTTAACATACGTCTGGGAAAAATATCTTTGCTAGGGGAAACTTAAAACTCATGAAAATACCGTCATTACTGTCATGGCTACAACTTTTCCTCTCCCAGTTGATACGTTCACAACGCCGTCTTCGAAATAGTAGAAAAATAGACAATAGAGCTAGGCTTTTATGTGTGAAACGGCCATTTAAAAAATTCAAATGTGTTTTAAAAGAATGATTTAAAATATTCAATGTACATAAATTAGAGACTATGACATTTTATCGCAACATCTGAACAATATGACTGCATGACTTCAATATTCTCGTGTTATAAATGTTCCTATTAATAGGCATGCTTCCGGACTGACTATTTGAATTATTTTCCCTCAAACTCTCTTCAGGTGGTAAATTATAATTACTCTTACTAGATTCTCTTTGAATACTTTCCTAGCATACCCAACGGTTTTAAGCCGAAAAATCACAGGAACAAATAAGATAAAATACATAAAGACTAAGGACGTGGCATCACAATTAGTCTGATTTCAGTCGTTTCTACACAAATAACACAAAATTAAGATAAACTTGCTTGATCACAGAACTAATTCTTTAAAGGGATGTCAGTGGTCAATCTTCTTTAACATATATGAAGAAGCACAATAAAATGACAAAATGGTCACTAATTGTATTAGAAAATGGAAATTATTCAAAAAAAATATTCCATTAAAGAGATATTTAAGTTTAAGGTTTATTGTTTCATATACAGATATATGTATAGGAATGTCAAAGCTATTGTGAAGTTTATTGAAATATTTCCATTTTTTTATGATTTGCAACCATTGGTAAGGTCAAGAGACTTTACATAATCTAGTGAAGTTTATTGTGATTTCCAGCCAGATGAAGTATTATATGTCACAAAACTATGAACATGGAACGGGGAAATAATAAGAAAGATTTAAAGCGCAGCAAACCAAACTTCCGCTATGTTGTAGTCATCTCAGAAAGATCTGAGAGAAATTGATCCAAGAATTTGACGCTTTCAAAAGAATTAGCTGAAAGTCAGTAATCACTTAATACTTATTAAATAAAATATAAAGATCAAATTTGCGCGCCATGAATACAAATTTCGTAAAAAGAATGTATTTCAGAAATATAAACTTCTTTTACTTGAAGAGGATATCACTTTCGAAAAGGCATCAAGTTAACAGCAAATCTCTTTATGTCGAATTGCATTAGAAGATATCTATGTAGAAGCTAATGGTCTTTATATTTCACTTACATGATGCTTTTGACTTTTAAGTGATTCCAAGTGATTGGGTAAGGTATTTTTTAGAGCGAAGTTCTGAAGTGTGGGTCTGTATTTGTTAAGCTTAATGCAATACTGAGGTAGAGTGAAATCTCAACATAAGAAAAACAAAAAGGTTGAATTCAATAAGAATAACAAGTAGAGCTTCGTGTAAGCCGTTAGAGTGGCAGGAGTTATTGCGGTAACACTAAGTTTTCATGCAGGAACTTCTTAATTCAAACCCATGACGAACCCTGGAAACTGAGTATAGGTAATCTATTTGAAAAATCAATTAAGATCTTTATCCATATAAACTAAAAGTGGCAATCTCGGCTCAAGAAAAATGCTTGATACCCCACGGTAGCTTGATACATATTAATGAGATAATTATTTCTCCCATGTATTGCCAACAACTTACTCCTTCCGCGGTAGTTATTGACTGGTTTGTAAGTACATGTGCAAATATTTAAATAATCAAACGCGTTCAATTGTACATTTCTGTCCACGTTATCACAATAACTGACCTTGAAAATATCAATTTCATACATGCAGCAACAAAGTGTCAAGAGTTATTCTGCTGAAACAATTTGTTTTGTATTAAGGCTATATTTGGAGCCCCGTATTGATTTGTTGGCAATACATGGGAGAGATAATTATCAATCCAATTACAAGAAATATGCCCTTAAACCTTGCTTGACTTATAAGTTTCAACAGACAAGAAGGAAAATATCATAATTTGTATCAAGCATGCGGAGGTTAAGAGAGTGTACGAACCGATGTCATCAAAGCACGATGTGGTAAATCCTTCAATAGAGTATGTGCACCGACGTCATCCGCGCATGGTGCAGGAAGTAAAATCCGATCACTGGTCAAGGAATTGTAAACAAACAAAGAGCGTACAGCAAAGTATACTCTTGGTTTGCCTCCATGTGTTGATTTCTTTCATATCAAAATTAAACATTGCTCAAATAAAATACATTCATTTCTGGTTATTTTGCGTTTAAAAATGCTTGTTTGTATTCTATTTTGTTTTCGATTACTGGAAGTGTCGATCTACTTTTCATATTATCATTGAGCGTAATTCGTGTACAGTGGGCATTACATAAAAACTTATTTTCGATACCCAAGGTACCCAGCTGAGTGCGTGTGGCATCACATGCACATACTTTTTAGTCCTACTTGGTCAAGGAATACTAAACAAACAACGAATGAAGGTAAAAATACGTCCTTGGTTTGCCTGCCCGTGTTACCTTCTTTCGTAAAAAAAATATATATATATATAAAACATCTGAAATAAAAATCACTTATTGTAGTTAAGGCCTACTTGGATTGTTATAAACGTGGAATAGAGCGTTCATGAAATGAAAATCACTTATTGTAGTTAGACCTACTTGGAATGTTATTGACGTGGAATAGAGCGTTTATGAAATGAAAATCACTTATTGGAATGTTATTGACGTGGAATAGAGCGTTTATGAAATGAAAATCACTTATTGTAGTTAGACCTACTTAGAATGTTATTGACGTGGAATAGAGCGTTTATGAAATGAAAATCACTTATCTGTGTTTCCCTTTGAGTTTATTATTTATTTACTTTTCGCTAGATTGCGGAAAGTTTCTGACCAACTTCTACCAGGGATATGTTGCTTTAGCATAGCCCTGCTTCTACACTGTGAATAACCGTAGGCCTATACTTCAAGTACAGAAGGCCTTAAGGTGGCATATACCCTTAAATAGCGCCCTCACTTGGCCCTGACACACCAAAACAATTTATTTGATTTTTTGAAACTTTAATCTTTCCTCTTTTCATATGATACCAATTTGATCAAATTTACAGCTTTCTAAGTAAACCTAATTAGCATATTAAATAAATAAACCTACATTGTTTTCCTACCGTTGCCATGGCAACGGGTATCAAAAACCTAAGAAAAATGGGCAAAAACTCAACTTTAAACTCCTTCAAGTTATTCCTTTACCCCCTCCACTGAAATGGAATGTTCCCAAGATGTTTATTTTTAGCCTCTGTGTTGTTGGAGGCCACTCAAGCAACCAAAAATGACTCATTCACCTGGAATTTTCATTCATAAATTGTTTTTCTATAACGCATTTTAAAAGTTAAAATTTCTGTTTTGAATATATTCTGATGTGATTAATTTTCCATTTTCCTGTGGGTTTGAAGTATAAATAACTTAAAATGCCAAGGAAACATGGGCCATACAGGTCTAATAAAAGAAGGTTTTTATGGTCATAAAAGAAAAGATTCTGCAACTAATGAACAGCTGATTGAGGACAGTAGTTCCACTGCTACAAGTGATTTGGATTTCAGTCAAAGTGATGCAAATGAAAAAAGTGGTAATGTAAGTGCCTCAAAAAGGAAACTTGAAGTTAAAGATACTGAAGCAAAAAGGATATGTTTGGATAAGTCAGCAGGGAATGATTTGAATGTCAATGTAATTATGAATATTTCAAGTTTAATACAATTAAGCAATTGAAAGTTTTTGCTTTTGTGCATGCGGAGGACAGGTGAAATTGGTCCCTGATATAGATGCATGTAATGGATTGGCCATGAAATTGAAACTGAATTGTAACAAGAAGGAGAGGTTTATGCTGCAGGAGCATTTTAAACATGTATCATACTTTTGTATAGGTTCATTTGTCACAATCTTGAAATATATATCCCTAAAACTACATTTATTTCAATTCTTCAACTGATTTATCGCCAGCATAATATGCGTGTAAAGTTTAAACGTATTTTTCTCAAAACGCATATTTTGGCTCATTTTGGTTAGTTTTAACACAATAACTCCACAGTGGAATGTGCAAATGTAAGGACTTTTGGCACACTTATAGTTATTGTAATTCTCCTTAGCTTGAATTTTAAAAAATTACAAAATGTTCTGCCAAATTGATTCTATAGGCTTGATTAGTTTTAACGAGGCAGTTAATTACGTTTAATCACCTGTTAATAGAGTTTGAGGTAAGATATTTCATATTTTGTTAATTCAAGATATGGGGAATGCTAATGTGCTGCTGTGCACCAAATTTCATTCATATTGGATAACAAATTCTGAAGTTATCTTGCTAAAACACAATTTCTAATGTATTTCTTTATATTATGCTAATCAGCTGTACTGAAGGATGACATGAAAATTTTGCATCATTTCGGAAAGTTGAAAATATGGACTTTTGATGGGATGTTTTGATAAAACCATAATATGCCATGCCATTTGTGAATAGCAGATTTAATTACTACTATTTTAAGGGTATATGCCACCTTAAGTAAAAACTTTATGAGTACCAGGTTACTTCATGCTCAAGTACGTGTGTAGTCACTTGCATATACTCTATTCCATGCTTCAGTTTGTTTTCATTTGTTTTCCTTCATATTGGCAAATTAACATCTTAAACCTCCTATTATTACTGTACGTAAGTTGTGATGTTATTAAAGCTTGGATTACAATCCTGAGACGAAATGCATTCATTTGATTAATTTTGTGTTTGCATATTTTGTAGATTATCTATATTAATAAACTATTATTCGTACGTTCCACGCAGTTACCGAAAGCGCTTAAATCATGAAAAGCATTGTGCTTAGATGTGTCGTTAACACATGTGCTGTAATTAGTTGACACTTGGAACGCTTCGGTAATAGCTAAATACATTTCAACAATTATGCAAAATATCATCATTTCAATTATGCAAAATAATGTAAAACCCTTAAGAGACACCGAAGGGTACATAATTTTAGTCATAACCAACACTAGACAGTGGTAGCATATTAATATCAATTATCTTCTGTAATTAATTTGTTACGGAAAGTTGCATGCGATCTTGAATCTATCTTCGCATTGAAGAACAGACTCTAAAAATCAGTCACCAATAATAATATAAAGCATGTATTGCAAGAGGGGAGAAATAATACCATATGGGAGCCCATCTGAAAGACCGTCTGGATACACCTTCTTACGTCGGAATATTGGCTATGGGTTTTAAATGAATAATTGAATGAACGTAATTTGAATAGTTCCCTCTTCTCAGCTTCTTGAGTTTCGCCCGTGCCGTTTTTACATGCATACGGGGCTCTCTGTATAAATAGATAATCGCTTGCAGCATGTTGATATCATCTTTTTTTGTTTTAATATATGGATTGCGTGTTCAAATCACGGTCATTTGTTTTGCCTGTAAGACCCATGGCCAAGATTACATGTGACACTTAAATTATTGATATAGGAAGATACATCTGGATGGTCTTTCAAATAGGCTTCCATCACTCCATATGCTTATTTATTTCCTTTTGCGTTGCATGCTTCACATTTTCATCAAAATCTGCTTGTAGTGTATGTGTCCTCCATCCGTTGAGAATCTAGTTTCAAGATCACATACAAGTTTCCGTTAACCAGTTCATTACAGGAGATAAACAAAATGTATTTAAAAAAACAAACACACGTGACAATTTAGATATGGTACCCTTTTTTCTTGGTTATGATTAAAATGATGTACCCTTAGGTGTAAATTAAGGGTTTTGCATTATTTTGCATAATTGTTCAAATGTATTTAGCTATTATAGAAACGCGAGCAGTGTCAACTAATTACAGCAGAGTTGTTACTAGCACATTAAGCAAAATAGTTTTCATGCTTTTAGCTCTTTTGGCAACTGCGTGGAATAAATATACTAAGCAGGAAAATCCTTATTTATGCATAACGTACAAATAAAAGGAAATGTAATATTATATTTGGGATAATTAAAATATGTAAATTCAAAATGCAAAATTGACGGGGTAGTCCTTATGAAGACCCTGAATGAATCTGAAAATGAATGACATAGAATCCCATTTTCAAGGTCATGGTTTAAACTAATAGTTTAGCGAATTTGGGCCATAAATTCATAAAATTGTCCATTTTTTGATAAAAGTGTGAATTTTGGGACAGTTATTGATCATGCCCTCAGAATAAATTTTAGATGTGGAGCCACCAAAAATTCAACTTTTGGTTGCCATGGCAACCGTTTTTTTATAATTGTGATCAATATACTCTTATGTAACTAGCAGCTAGTGGATCCGAGATTTTTACGGGAGAGGCACCATTTGACCTCTTACTGTTGCCCATTGCTTTTGCATGGCATTTTAAAACAAAAAGTCAGATATCTAATCAAATAGAGGTTGTCATTGCAACCGTTGTAATAAATCAATCTTATATGTGTTGAAAACCGTTATCTGGGAAAATTTAAATTTCTTATTAAATTCTTTTGGCAAAACAATGTTATTATTTGTATTGCATTTAAGTGAACAATGAACTTGACACAAATATTTCATTTATCAGTTTGTAAATATATAATTATAAGATCAGAAATGGAAGTTGTCATCACACTGTATGGTGAATTTTTGGGAACATTTAAAAATGCAATACTTACTATGAATTGTTTTGGTAAAAACGATAATGATATTCATATCAAACCCTAACTCATTAATAGGTTTGCTTGATATCTGAAATCTTATTGGCTAATGGATGGTCCTTAAACTATATGTGTAGACAGATATACCTCACTCTAAGTTAATTTCTCTTCGAACAAGAAAGTGGGATGCCAAACGTAGCTATTTTGTATCAGTCTCTCTATATGTTCATCAGTTCATTTAAAACAATCTGAAGAGATTTATAAATCACTCTGCATGTTTAAAGTAGGGGTGTGATGTACCAGTTTTCATTTCCTATGTGTTTGGATTATTTGTGAGCGGAACAGTGCAGAGAACCATAATGATACGGGATTTTGTAATAAGGTACAGGCAGCTGATAGATCTATTATATAACTCCAATATCGTTCCCGAATATATACTTTCATAACTTGTAGAATACATTTCCCAGATAGCATGTATACGCTGTTTCCATTCAAACATTATCGTATTAAAAGGAACAAATTCTTGTTTTTCTATTTCATTCTAGTTTCAAACTTAAGCAAAATAGTAATTGTTAGTAAAAGTATTAACGGTATTGTTTTCCTTACATCTCGTTTTGCATTTAAGCCAACAACTTTTACGGATTTCCGCACTCACCAGTTTCTCTTTACAACAATAGCTCGATGACTACAAATGTTAGCCTTAAGTGCATTAAGTGAAAAGGAACTCCTCTAAATAAACTGATAAGAACGATTGATATTGGAACACAACAGTTTCAGTTAGTTCCTGATGTGATTAATTTATCGATCTCACCGAAATGAATTTTTTATATTTACCATTTTGCTTTGATCTCCCTCCTTTACGCAAGTTCAATTACTTATTTTCAACTTCTTAAGCTTTCAATAATTCTCTTTTAAATCTTTCTTGTTGAAAAAAATGTACAGACACGAAAAATATGACCATTGTAAACACGGTATTATTAATAATACACTTACCGTTGTTCTTGACGTTTGAAGTGTTTACCCTTAACAAAATTAAAAAAAACTTTTTGTAGACTTTATGCAAACACCGGGGGAAATGCCACTTCTATGTACAGATCAAACAGAAGATGTAAAATATAAATGTATAAACATGACAACT
The DNA here is from genome assembly GCA_020152595.1 of Chiridota heheva. NCBI lineage: Eukaryota > Metazoa > Echinodermata > Holothuroidea > Apodida > Chiridotidae > Chiridota > Chiridota heheva. The sequence goes on along the minus strand of JAIGNY010000865.1, from coordinate 2,915,724 downwards.
ATACGTGATAGCTGTATAATCTCCAACCTCAGGCGTATCAGCCCACTCACCATTTCTCAAGTTTAGACAGTTTGAGTGTCAAAATTACTCATTTAGTTATTATAACGTTGTTGTCACGGGTTCATATTAAAGGAACTATATCTTGAAATATTGGCTAAGCGAATGTAAAAGAAAGGGTTTGGATGTGCATCTTTTCTTAAAATAATATATCATGCTTGTTTATCTGATAGATAGGTCTATAACCTATGACCTATAACTTCCACAGCTTTATTCTCATTTATACAGTTTCGCCAGCTAAAATGTAACTTTTTTTAGTATCTTAAAATATAAAAATGTTTTTTAAACTGTTTAAGCTTTGTATTACTGTTTCTTTCTTTCTTTAGTTCTTAATCATAGTACTGTTCTTCATGTCATTATAACGTTCTAAGCTAATGTTCTTTAGTTTTTGTATTCTCCCATTTTGTTATTCATCTGGTTACTTGCATCTCCTTCTTTTTACCATGACTTGCAATGACTGTCAAATCTCTTACAGCTATAACAAATATCGTTTCTAATTATCCAACAACTATTTTTAATAGCTGTAATTGCATTTGTCTTCACTATTGCCTAACCTTGAAAAGGTTTATAACATAAGTTACGTTGGTAGGCTAATCGGTAAGATAATTCAAGTAGCCCACTTTTTGTTGATATAAAGAAAAGCAAATTATATCTTTCATACTTTATCTTTTAAACACCAGCAAAAACATTTTGCTGCAAATGGTTGAACGTGTGAATTCTCTACACATAGCAAATGCCTGGTACACCTGGGAAGAAAAACAAACAGATTAAAGTAAAAAATGACAACAAAAACAATCTTTGACAAATTTAGACAGAAACTGAAATTTATGTGCATGCGCGGAAGTTTGTGTTTATGCGGTGATCAGTATTGGAAAATACGTTTCTTTGCCAAGAGAGTCCAGATATTTGTTGCTATATTTGCAATAATTGGGAGTTGTTTCGCAGAAGGTATTTCGTATTTAAAGAGTGAACTTGGTTGTAGAGTACAACTGTTAATTTGAGGCTGATATGATACGGTGGATCTGAAGCTTTTCTGAGGATAATGACAATGCAAAGTGAACGAATTATTCGCGGAAAATACAGACTTTTGAATTTTCTTTCTCTCTACCAGCATTATTCGCGATCATACATACTATTTAATTCTTCCTTGCACCTATATCGATTGATAGTTTGAGATTGATTGAACCCTGAAAGTTTACGTAAACACGCTGTTTAAACGTACGTAAACGGGAGCATGTTCATTTAACATACCAAACTAGTACATACCTTTACCTTAAAGGTGTGTCATCCAACACGTTGTGAAGAGGGAAACAAATTTCATGATATTTTTCAGCAGAAATAAAAACCATCATGGCGAACGAAACATTCTGTACTGGAACGAATTGCAGTTATTGTGATGAAGCTGTAATTGGTCCACATATGCTTCCAATTCCTCTCATGATAACCACCATAGCTTACATCATATTACTCATTGTTGGAGTACTGGGTAACCTACTGGTGATTATCGTTATCTGTCGACATAGAGATATGAGATCATCGACTAACTTCTTTTTGGTAAATCTGAGTTTGGCTGATTTATTAACTCTCCTCTTTTGTATGCCGGTTGGCCTTGCTGAACTTCATATTGGAGAATACTTTGCTTTTGGAAAGTTTCTTTGTAAGTATACACTTATTCAATGATATTAGAAAGTCAGAAATAAAATGATGCTACAATTGTGAACTGTTCAATGTTGAATTGTGTGTGTTTGCATGCCAACTTTTCAATGCGTTTTCTCATCTTTTGCAACAACGTAAAATTGAAACAATTCAGAGCCCTATTATGTGAATTCATGTAATAATCATGTAATTTTGTGTTAATTTAGATCACATGCTCATGCTCACCTGACAAACACGTCTCCCCCCTCTCTCTGTCTGTCTCTGTCTTTAAGTCTCTCTGTCTGTCTCTATGTCTGTCTCTGTCCCTCTCTCTCTTCTCTCTTTCACACTCTCTCTCTTTCTTCTCTTCTCTCTCTATCTATCTCTCTCTATAATATATATATATATATATATATATATATATATATATATATATACATATTACATATATGTATATATATATATATATATATATATATATATATATATATATATATATATATATATATATATATATATATATATATATATATATATATATATATATATATATATATATATATATATATATATATATATATATATATATATATATATATATATATATATATATATATATATATATATATATATATATATATATATATATATATATATATATATATATATATATATATATATATATATATATATATATATATATATATATATATATATATATATATATATATATATATATATATATATATATATATATATGTACGTTACTTCCTTGTGAATCATGAAAACCATCTCCCTGTGCCATTTCTTAAGTATACACATTTACACTACCATGATGAATTTAAGAAAAGGAGACTTGGCTAGACTTATAACACGTATAAAATGTATTAGCTATTTGCTCATCTATTCCTTTCTTATATTCAAAATAGATCATTAAAGCAAATGCTTTAAAATGACTATTTAAGTACCTTGCATATCTGGTACAAACTAACTGAAAGAAGATATAGAACCATAAATTTGGTCAATAACCGAAAATGTTAATTGAGAAATTTCGACTTTCTCACTGTCTGTATTTCTCATTACGAGATTTTATTAATTATTTTTGCAGTTAGAAGGAAACCATTGTATTTGGGTATTTGATTCATGTAGTAGTCATGTAATATTTGAGTTAGTTTAGATCACATACGCACCCGGCAGACAAGTCTTCCTCTTGAGGAGTTTTCGTGCTCTCAGTTTCCATATACATCAATGTTTGTTTGATTGTTTGATGAGGGCTTAACGGCACCACGACAACGAAGGTCAAATTGTGCCTGATATACATCAATACCTCGGCTTTCTCACTGGAGATTTCTGTATTTTTAATACAACTTTCATATTTATGTTTTGCAATTAATTGATTTCTTTTTTTGAGGTATTTAATTTAGCATGTGGTTTTTAAGTTTCTTCTTACACTTCTTAATGTGTTCAACAGTAATGAGTGTCTTATAGCATAGGCGGAGATTTTGACAATGTGCCACCCGTAGGTCTTATATCGTATCTAGGAGCGGCTAATTGATTTAAAAAGTGTTGTTACGCGAATGGAAGGCAATAGAAACAGAGGATCACTGTTTGGGGAGAAGGCCATGATTAACCCGAAATAAGATCACCATAACAACATTATCTAAAATTATATCTTGACGCTCACTCATTAATTGGCTCATTTTACTTTTCATAAAAGTTGAAAGTGTGCCTTCGCTCTCTAAAGTGTATCAAATACTTTACATGTAATCATATATTTAAAAACGTGGAGAATTTACCCCTACTTCTCATACGTGTTCCGCAATTTCATCACCTTTACAGGTAAATCTGTTGACATCCATTTTGGGACCTGTTGTGAGCACCCAGAGGTATTGTGTGGTTTTCCTCAAATGGCACTCCTTAAAGGTGCATGCAATGGTAGACAGCTTTAAATTCTGAGATTAGTCTTAGGTTATATCAAAAGCGCTAGTTGTTTCGAATTATAGCTAATCAAGTTTTAAGAATTCTTAATGTATGTAAAAGTTGTAAATGTCAAAAACAAATCCCGTTACATTCCTAAATGTCACTCATTCAGTACTGTCGCTATACTGACCAATGTTGTTATTAACATCATAATGAAATAGCAGTCTAACATGTGCATGTGTTATACACTTAAAAAAATTGTAATTAGAAGTGCACGTATACTTTGTAAGACACATTGGCTGGTTCTCACCATACGTATATTCATCGCATACCATAAAATGAATGGTCCCCTGCTAAAAAGATTCCTTGGTACTTTTACAATGGTCATTTGGTATTTTTCTTCTCCAAGACAATGGTCACACTGTAAGCCAGTAAGCCATGCTAAGCTGATACATGTCTAAAAAAGTGTGTAGCAAACACAGGCGTTTTTAGCAATTGACTGTTGAAGTATGTGGATAGTGTTTAATTTTGTTATGAAAGTTCAATGTGAGACTTTGGCACCTTTAAGTTAATATAAAGCTGCATTATTTCACTGAACCAGCGCCATCCAACGTTTTATCATGAAAATAGAGTAAAGATCACTGTACTTAATAAAACTTTCTATATAATATGTGGTAAACGTTTAACAACATATTTAATCTTAAGGAGAAATTCCTTTTCAATTTGTATATGAACTTTACCCTATTATTTTTAAATTTCTTGTCACTACAACTTCAACACAGGACACGTAAATTTGCTTTACTTTTTCAAATAAAAGACAAAATTAGGGACTACAAATTTGGTAAATCGGTTAGCTAAGGCAAGAGTGTGGCGCACGTCTAATTTAAACATGGAATCCAACAGTTTTTTTTAATTGACAAAATCGTGTCATATTTCTTTTATTTCATCAAATGTTATTGAACTGTAACTTTTTTATCAATATCGTGGCTACCCCCTATTCTTGTATGGTATTTGTCATAATAATAAGGAAAGCAATATGAGCATGTCGAAACTACCTTTTGTTTACATGCTGGAATCTATTAAAGAAAAATTGAAATACACTTCACCTAACTGCCATTATTTCAGTCTCAATCTCAGTCACTTCTCTTCTCCCCAACGCCCCCATCTCCACCCCTAACTGCCATTATTTCCCTTATAATTCAAAATGCGCAGAACAATGCAATGATCAAGACATACTAAAAAAATGGGTTACAAATACAAGGTTTTTTTTTCTCTTCCGAAATAAAGAATAGAGCACATATATCTACTTCAGATAGCACGATCCAAAATAATTTATTGCCTTTTATTGTATTGTTTTGAAATTTCGAAACAATTTAAAGGCGTTTTTTTTTTTAATGTCATGACTTGCATACAAATATTTTTCCATTGACATTTACAATACTTTTACTCAATGACATTTCTCAGCCTATTTAAAAAGTCCACGAAAGGAAAGGTAACACTACCGAAAATATGACGGAGAACGGAACAATGAAAAACATTTATGGATTTTCATGCAAATACATCTACAATATACACTCAAAGTTCATTCATAAATACTTTTGGAAAATCCTTGCTTCTGATTGGTTGATGAGCATTATTTACCCATGTTCGAATGAAGTATCGAGATAGCTTCCGTCCTCAAAACTAATGTTGGGAGAATTCTACATAGTGTTCAACACAAAATCACCACTGTCCTCTCTGTCTGTCTGTCTGACCACTGTCTGCATATGTTACTGGATTTACATTCAAATCGCATATCTCACAATGTCATTTAGTATAACTTTTTGTACTTCCCATAAGGTAAACTATATGATTTTGACATTACCTCCATTGCTATGCTGTCCTTTTCCTTGCTATACTGTCCTTTTTTGCGCGTCTGAATCATTGTATGCGGCTCTTGACGTCATTAATGCTTTTCGCTCCGCTTCTGGCCTTAAAGTTTACTTTGATAAATCTTTTTTTTTTTCCTAGGTCATTTTGTGAACCCCCTCCCTCTTTCTTTATAGATGAACTTCATCTAACCATTTCTCATTGACCGATTCGTTATTTGGGTATCTTCTTTAACCACAATAA
>JAIGNY010000865.1:2887500-2905000 GCA_020152595.1 Chiridota heheva | reverse complement strand
AGTTGATGACATGACATTGTTCTTGTTGCAAGTAATTCATTACATTCTCATCCCAAATTTAACAAAGTATTAGTGTACAGATGAAAACAAGACAATCTTAACTGAAGATGACCTAGTTTCAGAAAAGGAAGATAATTCGTTCACAAAGAAAAGGAATTAATCAAATTCACCTTTTTTGTTTTCAATATACTTTTCAACAATGTTAAACTCAATAAGTCTACTAAGAAGCACGCGAGAATAGGACGAGTGGCATTCCATTTACAAAAGAAAGTGCTGCGTGCCATATATGGTATTTCTGACAATAGTCATTCTTACCCTCTTTTCCGTGACATTAATGTACTTACCATCTTTGAACTAGTCAAGTCTACACCCTTATCTTTATATTCAACTACTTTCATGATAATCTATTACGTAACTTCTCCAAAAAAAGTTCTGTCAAATAGTTCTTTTCATGATTACCATACCCGCCATACTAAATTACTTTCCATTCCCCGTTTCTCTCTAACAAGTAGTCAACATTATGTTCAATATTCTGCTATTGCAAATTGGAATCCCATACCCACTTCATTTGGCTCAATTAAAAACTTATCCCCATTCAAACATAAAGTAAAACATTACCTTCTTTGTAATAGAATCCTGTAATTTTGTTGATGTATCATCGGGCAGTATCTATGTGATATTTTCTTTTCTATTCCCTTTTTTGAAGAAAAAAAAGTTCTCTTTTACACTTGTATTATGTTTCTGTGTAATTTGTAATAGGTTTACCTCTCTTTCAAGTTCTTTTGAGCTTTGCGAGGATACCCCAACCATAAAAAGCTTTATCTGTATATATATATATATATATATATATATATATATATATATATATATATATATATATATATATATATATATATATATATATATATATATATATATATATATATATATATATATATATATATATATATATATATATATATATATATATATATATATATATATATATATATATATATATATATATATATATATATATATATATATATATATATATATATATATATATATATATATATATATATATATATATATATATATATATATATATATACACATATATATATATATATATATATATATATATATATATATATATATATATATATATATATATATATATATATATATATATATATATATATATATATATTTATATATATATATATATAAATATATATATATATATATATATATATATATATATATATATATATATATATATATATATATATATATATATATATATATATATATATATATATATATATATATATATATATATGTACATATACATATATGCATTCTGTAAGTAATAGAAATGGTTGAAATAAAGTTGTACAAACCTTAAACCTTAATGATACAAAACTTGCTTCCCTGTAAGAATTTATTGATTGACTATCTTTAATACATTACAAACACCATGCAAAATTGAAAGAACATTAAACGGTTAAAGTTCGGGAAATTGAAGTGACTTAAGCAAGAACGTTGTCGGAGAATGTTTCCGTTTTTTGAAAAATAATTACAAACACAATTTCTGTAAACCTGTCCTTTTATTATTAAATTCCATCCTCTTTCCGAAACTCAATACAAATTTATTCTTCGATGAAGAGTCACAATTAAAAGATGTTGTTACAATTATCTCTTACTCAGATATTTTCTTTTACTTAAAAATCACACTTTTCTTTCATCTCGCACTTTATACCATGTTTCTCCTCAACTATCAAAATGTTACTGATTTCTTTGTCTCATGCACATGTGGAGATTTTACTTGTTACATTCCACAGATAGAAGTCACATGTATTACCAATTAAAGGTTATGTAATATAGAGAGTAATTATGCCCATATTTAGAAGGAGATTTCACTTAAGAATCTAGTGGGACTCTGATGTGAGACCCCTTTAATGATTAGCTCTACATTACACAGTATGTGCAGGAAAGTGTTATTTAGTATATGTGGAGTTTCGCTGATTTTTTAAAGGTTAAGTGTCCCACTTCAATTAAGAAGAATTTGAATATGAATTTGGTTAGAATTGAATCACAAGGTTTGTGACTGTGCTTTCTTGTGACCTCTTCAGAACACACCCCCCCACTCCTGTTCCCCAAAAAGTGTTGTAGATTCGGGTTCAGTATTGCATATGGTGCGGACTTTATTAATATGTCATGTTGAGAACAATTAAAAAGATATATTGAGAACAGAACAACCTCTGGCTTTGTCGTCCATAGTTTGCTTGTGCGTTCAAATATGTTCCTCAAAAATAGAACAATATATATTTAGGGAAAGGTGAATTTGTGTTTATTTAAAGAACAAATCTTGTCTCAAAAAGTTGCTTGACCCGTCTCCAATAAATACGCTACATTTTATTGACATCACTTCTGCCAGTGCACCACAACTGGTTATCAAAGGCCGTGGACATTGACTTGGTTGTCGATGTTATGTCTGTCTGTCCGTACGTCGTACCTCGGTAATTTCGTGATAGCATTTGTACTATCAAAACCGAATACGCAACGACCTCAGTTTGTGTGTTCATTGATTGGCTTGGTAATTGTGTATTGTATTGGATTGTATTGTATTTTCATCTCCAAGTTATAACGATATCCAGTCCGGCAGCATACCTATTAATGGGAACATAACATAAATGTTCCTAAAAATGAACCTTTGCTATCCTAACATTAAAGCTTTATGCAATGTTACATATTTCGAATTTGAAATACCTCTGGGAAAAATATCTTTGCTAGGGGAAATTAAAAAACATGAAAATACTGTCATTACTGTCATGGCTACAACTGAGAGAAAAGTTCCGCTTAACAGGAGTGTATTCGCACTGTACACATCACCGTCAGTCGGTATTTGTGTTGGTCTCAGGGAAGTCTGATGTTTGACAGGAATATCTACAGAAAACTGTAATGTTAAGAGTTTATATCCAGTTAGTGATTTGCATATTTTCATCAGACACATGTAATATCTTTCCTGTAAACTGGTAAAGGTAATTATAAAATTATTACCAGAAAACCACAGAAAAAGCGAAGGCTTTAAAACTTATACTAGTTCTCCCAAACTTAAAATTGCTACCTATTCATTATTGGTACTTGTGAAACAAAATACAACAGGACTTCAACAACTCAAAAACTACAACATTTTTCACCAACATATTTGGAAAATTAAACTTTCTCTTACTTCTTAGTTACAATTTTTTTTTTTTTAGGAGCACCTTTAGGCCTTCGCAATGTTTTGCGTGCTGGCTGAAAGAATCAATTGCACGACATGTTGTATTAGATAATCAGTGTTTTTTTTTTAATTCTTCACTTGAATATTTTCAAGTTGATTATTTTCACCAACCAGTGACTGAGTGAATAGGCCTTTTCAATTCTGAATTGAAAATTTCTGGAAATCTAATTACAAAACTGTCACATGGCTGAAATCCATGTAGTGTGAACATTCTTTCAAAATATTATATTTCATTAAATTGCATGGTGGGCGGGATTTGATCTTGTCAAAGTCGGTCTGTAAACATGATATCTCTATAATTGTACAACAGTGTTATGTATGTAGATCCACCATGAGTAGTACATGGTCCCTATTGTATTTTGCGTTGATAACATACATATTAACAAGGGCGGGGCTTAATGTATAAACCTTTGAATGTTTAAAAGGGGAGGAGCCGTTTTGGGCTATATGAGAGACTTGTTTTTATATATTCATGACTGCACCTCTTGCATTTTGAATGGATATGCCTCACTATGATTCTCCTTTTCATCATCAATGGTGAAATAAGTTTGAAAGTTAGTTTTACTGTACTCCTCAAATTAAGAAACTACATTTGAAATTAAACAAGATATTTCTTGACTCCACCCACAACAGTTAAGTTTCTATTAAATAAGCTCTTTCATACTGATGTGTATTCAGTAACCTTTCAGAAACCCAGGCCGTTTGTTCATTGTTCTTTATAGCATTATTGTTCTCCCAGGACAAAGATGAATATACAGAGGGTGGCATGAATGCCACTATTGAATTGAGTTGAATATTTAAAAGATTTCTATGAAAGTGCACTCCTTCATGATGCTAAAAAACCAAAACAGGTGCAAATGAATATAAACATGCATTAATTATCAGCAGTGCTTTTGTAAACTTATCTAAAACATTAAAAGGAAAAAATTATTTGATGCATTTTAACACTTCATGTAAACATTTGTCAGTCACATATATCTGTAATGAATTACCACGTACCACCTATTTGAATTTAATATCTCAAAGATTTCTATCAAAGTACATTCCTTCTTAATACTAAAAATATCCAAAGAGGTACAAATGGGTTCATGGCTTGATTATAATTTAGTACTTTTAAATACATATCTAAAACTTTCAAAGGAATAAATTATATGATACATTTTAACACTCCATATGAAAATGTATCAGTCATATATATTTTTGATGTATTACACCTGCCAATCAAAGAGTCATTCCCATAACTAGGGGTGCAAATTTATGTCCACTCTCAAAGATTTCTTCAATGAAAGTTCAAAGTGGGCTTATCTCTATTTGGTGGAAGGGGAGGGGTCATGAAACATGCTGACTTGAAATACAATTGGTTTTTACTCCTGTAGGGCAAAGGTCTCAATGGTAGCCCGATCTCATTTAGCTATGCCACTAGTTGAAAACCTAGTTGCTTCTGCTCTAAAACTGATATGCAAAATGAAATAAAGCAGGTCTGAATATAGATGGTTATTTTAATGTAAATAGTCCCTAACATACAATTGCCATCCCACCTCACTGCCAATATCACAAAAGTGGCTTTGTCTCGGAAATCATTGCATCGAACACTTTGGTTTACTGGTTCAACATTCAGTCCGGAAGCATGCCTATTAATAGGAACATTTATAACACACAAGATTAATGAAGTAATGCAGCCATATTATTCAAATTTTGCGATAAAATGTTATAGTTTCTAATTTATGAACTTGAAGTTTTAAAGATCATTGTGTTGAAAAATATTTGAATTTTCAAAATGGCCTTTTCTCCTATAAAAGCCTAGCTCTATTGTCTATTTTATCTAATATTTCGAAAACGGCGCGTGGTGAACGTATCAAATGGGAGTGGAAAAGTTGTAGCCATGACAGTAACGAAGGTATTTTCATGAGTTTTTCCCAGACGTATTTCAAGTTTGAAAAATGTTAACATTGCATATGGCTTTAACGTTAGGACAGCAAAGGATCATGGGAAATATCACAAAATGGCTGCTTCCATGTAGCAAAATGTTCCCATTAATAGGAACATTTATATTCCCATTAATAAGCATGCTACCGGACTGACATTGGTACAGGTAGATTCCTGTAAACAATTAAATCTAAAACCCTGGAATTACGTGATCTTGTTATGAAAAGACCATCGTTAAAAAAAATAAAATCTTGCGTTTAGATTTAGATATCTCCAAAGAGAGAAGTCCAAATTTTGCAATTAATTCTTTTTAAATCATGTCAAATTTACACTGACAGTGCTAAATGATGTGAAAGGACCCGAATTAACGGTAATATACTGTTATAACTAACCCTCAATCCTATCAATCATTTTATAACCCAATATAAGTCGCAGCAGTTAGCAGTCTTCTTTCTTCTTCCGTCAGTGGAATACAGGAAACAGGTGAACATTGTAACAAAAACAAAAAACAATATAACAATTATGTCAAGTTGCATTTGTTGTAGCACATCAAATATCACGTTGTTATTCTACACCATTGTTTCGAAACTACTAAAAGAAAAACACAATACAACTTTAAATCTAATTATGGGTCAAATATTGCGATTGATTCTTCTGCAAAACACTTGTTTTTTGTATAACCTGCTAAAGTAGGTATATTCAGCCGAGCCAATAACAGGTCAAGTCAAAACATGATTGCTGTAAAATCAGCCGATCATTAAAACTCTCAAACACCTGATATGTTTTATTCAGTGTGTGAATTTTTTATTACGAACTGAACTGTCTATTTTGACAACAAGGAGGTAAAATACATCTTGGTTGACAGTGAAAATCTCAATTTTCTTCTTCGGTGTCATTTCTGACGTGCCTTAGTATTTATCTCAATGTCTAATGATCACTAAAATTCAAGCGGGGTGAGACATTTATGGATTGTGTATGAGTATTTATATCTAAATTTCGGTAGAATTTTCGCCGTAGGCAAAATTGATTCAAATGCATTTTTTTTACCTTACACAACCCTTTTATAATGCACTACCAAACGCATGGAATGTTCCTTGTAGCATAGAGATAGAAGATAAGTATAGAGCAATAATGTCATTTTATCCAAGAATTTTAACTCAACCGATGATCGTCCATGACAAAGAATTAAAATGAATAAGAACCTGACAAAATCTTAATTACTTCCTTTTAAATGTTTGAAAATTGAATGCAAATTTTGCCCGATTTTCCTAAATTTTAACAAGGGGATTGATTAAGCAGCCCTGGGACCATCCTCCTCTGTAGACCTTTTCAAACCGAGTTAAGCCGAACGTCAGTTCTCCAATACTTCGGCCAATCAACCGCTGGCGAGATATCCCCTTTGCTACCTAGTCTATCGGATTCAGGTATTGAGGGGGAATATAGGAAACAATGCGCGCGTGTATTACCTTCATGTATATACATGTCTGACACGTGCGTTTGACAACACTATTTCATACGCTTGGTTCCATACCGTGCGCGAATTGTGCATACAGCCAAGATTACCCCAGTATTTTGATTGGACGATAAGATTCCCCCAGTATACGATAGGTCCATAAGGAATGAACACGTAAATTTCGGTCATGTGACATTATTTAAATTGGTTTTCGGAAATTACTTATTCATATTTGAAAAGGTTTATATCTCTGATTGATGTAAGAGGTAGCACCAGTGCATTATGCCTACTTCTCCATCAACACAAACTCAATTATGTAGTTTTGTCACACATTGGTGTAATACGAGTATCTGAAGATCTGTCAATTATAACGGTTATGCTACTGTTATAATAAGCATTTTTATCATGATACTATTTACAATTTAGTTTGGCTCTTGCTTATCAGTATCTTCTTCTGCAGGAAATATGATAATAATTAAAATAGTTGGGCTATACATGTTCCATTTATGGATCGGTGCCATTTTAAATATTTTGGTTCCGATACTATCAGTATCAGGAAGCTATACAGTCGTCTGCACAGATGTATGTATGTATGTGTGTGTTTGGTTTGTGTGTGTATGTGTGTGTGTGTCTGTAACAATTTGCTTGTAAACACCAGGCCCCCGATACGGGTTTCATATTGGAGGGCCAAGACCGATGTAATTTAAAAAAAAAAAATTAGTACAAATAAGACCTATTTGAAAACTATTACTTTCAAAATCCCACCCCCTTCCCCCTCCCGTGTCTGGGCCCTGAATAAGATATCTCCTGAGCAGTACATCTATGTCATGTCATGTTTGGCACATTGATGTATTATGATCCATAGATGATCCCTATATTTTTTAGTATCAATATCGTGCATATTAATGAGTAGGCGGGTCAAAGTGTAAAACTTTTTAGATACTCATATTTTAAATACCAGATATCTGTTTGATCTGTTTTGCATCTTCTTTGGCATAGATAAGGTGTTAGGGTTAGTGTAGCGCATATGCCTAGTACTGTACAGTATGTGTACGAAGACCAGGTATACATGCACGTTGTGGTACGGTATGTATGTATGTGTGGTAACATGACACGACCGAGTTGAACAGAGATGAGTAAATTCGTGGTTACTTTAATAATGGGAGTATTAGCTGAAATCATCACAATCAAAAGCTATTGTAATTCAAATGAGTGGAAAAGACAAAAGAAATGTGGCTTTGGCGAGATTCGAACTCGTTACGTTTGGTACAAAAGCAGGATTGGATTTCTGATTATAATACATTTACGATATAATCCCTTTTGAATGGTCCATCGGCTTTCCTTGAAGTGTGGTATAAACTGACAAATCTTTTGTATTCCTTTATTTCGTTGCAAATCTTAAGGCGTTGTCATGATACGCTATAAGATCTAAAGTGCATGTTGGGTAAAGAAACCTATCTATTACGATTTTGAAGGTGTTATTTGAAAAAGAGAAGTAAGTGTCCATTTTTACTAATGACGTTTAAAATGAGAGGCCGGGATTAAGTTTGTACTTATGGTCGAGCGGGATATCAGACAGCCTAAAGCCCAAGCAGACGAAAAAAAATTAAGAAACATCAGTGGCATGTCAAATTTGGCACATCATTTTCAAATCTTTACAAGTGCATAACAGTTTTGCTTCTTATGTGGTATGCTTATGTCGTTAGATAGTGTGCACATGTTTATATAATTAAAATGTAAACATATTTTTTTTAATTAATTACTTTTGAAATTGAAAATATATCTTGACTCCACCCACAACATGTAAATTTCTATTAAATAAGTCTGATTTATACTTTTGTGAATTACTGCCCTTTCATAAACTGTAGTTCCTTTGTTTATTGTCTGTAATAACATTATTATTCTCCCAGGATAAACACTAGATAAATTATTAGACGGTGGCAAGACTGCCACCTTTGAATTGCATTTGAAAGGCATTACTTCCTAATGGTGAACAATCCCATCAGTTGCAAAGGATGTTTCATGGGTTGGTCATCACTAGTGTATAATTATGTAAGAGCGTAAAAGAAACAAATACTTTGGTCTAGTGGTCATATCATGACATTGCCAAGTTAGATGTCCCTGCTTCAACTCCCGGCGGGTCCTCATCCATCAGTTTTTCACATGTGGATTATCTCTATATAAGCTTAAATGTTGAAGACTGAATGTCAAATACCCAATATATCTATCTACATTTTAAAACTGAATGTAAAAATTGTCAGTTTAAAACACAGATATTTATAGTGTATTAGCACATACCAATCAAAAATTGAACCCCACAGGTATAGGAGAGGGAAAATTGACATCAAAGAATTATTCGAACAACTGGGGATCAAAGTAAGGCCAAGCTCTTTTTTGTGAAAAATTCAAATGGGGTCAGACCAGTGTTGACATTAGTGAAGAGTTAGCGGGATTCGCCCTCTTTTATTACAATTCCCCTTAAATAAACTATGAAAATAACGTTATCTACCCATCTACAACAGCTCCTAAAAAAATAAGGCATTGGGACCACACAATCTTTTGGTTTTCTGGTTGTAAAATAACATCTACATGCTCCATCAATGTTTCTCAACTCAGGTTCCTACCTGTATTAACTTGCTCGTATTGTATAAGAGGAGATTTTGGTTGGTCTCTATATTAGTGTTGCTAATCGAGAGAAGCTCCTCAGCAAATTTATAAATGGTCGAAAGGGAAATGGAACGGGAAATGGAACGTGTGTCGTCCGGGTCGTATTAAGCGTTTCGTGATAGCATTGTTACTATCATAACCGAATACGCAGGCGACGACCCAGTCATTGTAATTGTGTGTTCACTAGTCGTCGTCGGAACGGGTGTAAACTTGTTATAGTTCGTATCATACAACTTGACCCCAGCCCAAAGGTGCAATGCTATTTTGAATCAAGATAGGAAAAGGTATTTATTTATCTTTAATGCTTTACCCAATTAAATGATAATTTGTGTAATCAATGCCTCAACTTGCCTAAATCGCAAAAAAATGTTATTTTGATTTGGTACAAAAGATATATCACAGATACTATTCAAAATTAAACTGGAATAAATTATTTTATTAAAGACTCAATTTTTAGTTATAATAAATTATGGTGTGTTTATTGCAATTGTTTTTTTTGTGTCATATACCTGTACTTGTACAAAAGGTAACTATACTTTCCCCGTCTGCTTGTGCTTTTAAGCTGTCTAATATCCCGCTCAATCATAATCCTGGCCTCTCATTTTGAACGTCATAAATAAAGAAAGACACTTACTTCTCTTTTTCAAATAACACCTTCAAAATCGTAATAGATAGAATTCTTTATCCAACATGCACTTTAGATCTTATAGCGTACCATGACTTCGCCTTAAGATCTGCGACGAAATAAAGTAATACAAAACATTTATCAGTTTACACCACACTTCAATGGAAGCCGGTGGATCATTTAAAAGTGATTATATTGTGAATGTATCATAATCCGAAATCTAATCTTGCTTTTGTGCCAAACGTAACGAGTTCGAGTCTTGTCAAGGCCACATTTCTTTTGTCTTTTCTATTCATTTAAATTAAAACATAGAGCTTTTAACTGTGATAATTTTACTTATTAGCCCCATTATTAAACTAACCACGAATTTACTCATCTCTGTTCAACTCTGTCGTGTCATGTCACCACACATACATACATGCCGTACTACAACGTGTATGTATACGTAGTCTTCGTACACACACTTTATAGTACTAGGCATATGCGCTTCTCTCTCAGAAAGTGAACATTTCTTAAACGTTGATGACGTGTGTAAGTACATGTTATGTACTTACTGACGTCATTGCGATTTGTTATGAAACAATAGCTCCTCTTTAACAATAATACAATTACAATAATCTATTCCTTTATTTTGTTATGGCATTAAGTAAATGCGTCAGGTTAGGCATGGTATTCCTTTCGAAGTGTTCTAACTGCAAAATGACACGTTTCAGTACGCAGTGCTTTATTATTTATTTCCACTTAATATGATTGTTTGCGCCGAAGTATTACCACCGTATGATTCGTGCACCACTTTTCTTTCGACTTTAAATCTTTACACATTTAGTTTTTAGCATTTTATTCAAAGAGACCTCCGTGGCAGTGTAATAAAGCTTCTGCTTTCTAACCTAGCGTTCCGGGTCCGATTCCCGGTGGGTCTCCAACCAGTGCTCCATGACTAAGTAATAAAACGGCCGTGCAGCGTCTTGACGTAAATAGTCCAATGGATATCTGTTGGGACCTTGGTAATCCAATCAAACCAAGCCTAAGTTATCAAACTGTCTGGTTAGAGATTGATAACGTCATTTGGTGATTTCCCGAATGAATCGTTCCTCCATTCCAGAACCGAATATCTTTAAAAAGAGCTATTTATTCGAGAGGAATTAAATCTGTACGACAAACCCCCTTTTTGTGTGTGTGTATTTTTCTTAGTTCTTTCTCTCTTTTTGTATAGTTATCTGGAATTATATCAACTGATTCCCCTGACAATGAATTCAAAATGTAGATTCATTTCTGCTGTCACTTTAAAGTTTAACCCGATTTCTGATCGGAACGACTCAACCTCATTTTATTTAACCCCTGAACAAAAACTAATATATTTATTCATAGATGATGCAGTTTTAGACCAATTGTGTACCTACTGAAGATCTGACAGAAAAATAAAATAATAATGACACGTTGGAAATTTCATTGCCTGCAAGAAATTCATTCAATTTTACACAGAATAATCTTCACACTTTATATGAAGAAAAAAAAAACCCATCTTTAATCTTTACTTGTTAAGATGTAGGAGGCGAATGGCACCTCGTAATTAATGTTTGCTATAGCCAATAACTTACATATTTTTCTTCAAACTTTTTCGCCACATAACAATAAAATCATAAATCTTAAATCCAACATGAAGCAATCACATGTCGTGACTGATAGTATGACAAAATTGTTAAAAACAGAAAGGTATACCTTTTCATATTCAAAACTCTTTATAACATATTCATCACTTCAAACAAATTAAAGTTTTTTCTCTCACAATTTAAATGATTAGGTTAGGGGTCCATTTTATATGAAAGAGGACTTCAAAAGAAACAGAAAAGTAAAAAAAAGCATTCAGACATCTTATTCCGTTGAAGAAATATCTAAGTTTAAAATGTTGTATCATTTGTGTAGAAACGACTGAAATCAGACTAATTGTGACATCACAGCCTTAGATTTATCGAAATCTTTATGTATTCTATCATATTTTGTCCTGCGATTTTGTGGCTTAAAATGTCAGGAAAGTAGTATAACAGAATCTTGTAAGGCTAATTATAATTTACCACCTGAAGAAACTTTGAGGCAGAATAATTCAAATAGTAGACAAGTTAGATCGATTTTCTTTAACATACATTACAAATTGTAAGAATGTGAGGATGAGTGTACCAACTTTCCATAGTAGGCTTACTACACCAGTCATTTCACATAGATAAGACTTCAAACTTGAATATCTCATTAACGGAATAATATATATTGAAGTAGTTTCTTCACCATTGTTTTTTTTTTAAAGTTTCCTTTCATCAGTTCATATACGATAGATTGTTTGACAGCTAAACTAATCCTTTAATGTAAGTCAAAGCCATCTACTTCCCTGCTCCCCAAAATGTTACCAATGCCAATTACTAATCTTTTATACAAATAAATATTTCGGCTATTAGCATTAAAAACCACATCCGACAAACAATGAACGGAATCTATAAACAAATTTTCTAAAATAGTGTATTTCCACGAGGAATTGGTTATTTATATAGTTAGATATTGCACTTATATCTTGCCACATCAAGACGTGACATTAGAATGTAAATAGTTTTGTGCAAGGAAATTATAGTATTGTATATATTTGTTTTTAGATTATTAATCAATAACGTTCTCTACAGTTTATGTATGGTCGTAATTCTCATCCACGAGGGCGAGGAGGGATGGGTTTGGTGTGGAGTCCCCTAGAACAACGATTTAGGCAGGATCCATATATTCTTTTATTTCATAAAAGACATAAAGGTATATGGACAGGTAGATGTAACATTAAATCCACTAAAAAACAGGAAGAAATAAAAAAATTAAAAAAATTGGTTACAAATTGGTTATTTTGCATTCTTTTGAAGATTTTTGTGCAAATATACAAATATTTGTGTTACTCTTGTGATGTATGAACGGGACATAGTCTCTATTTTCTTATTATAAATTTCTTACTTTTCTTGCTAGGCCTGTGCCATTTCTCATTCGAAAGAAGAAGATAATTTTAATGAAAAGGATTTGATCTTTACCATACTCCAACCAACCTCAAGCTAGAGAAGGCATTTTGAATATTTGCAAGGTCTGAAATTAAGGGGGGAAAATAAAAGTATTTTTAGGTGTTTTCATGTTCACACATCACATTTTCAATATATTAAAAAAAAAAAAAATTTGATTTGTAATTGTTGTTTCTTTGATCTAAGTGCACCTGCAAAGAGTATTTATTTCTATGAATGCAAGTACAAATCATTATGAACCACTAACAAAATACGTTATCATATAATGGTCATGCCGCTATTTGGAGAATTGATCAATTAGTTGTTATTCTTTAATGGGCCGTTATTAAAACGCCTCAGAATTGATTTAGACCGCCAAATTCAGTCAAAGATTAAGATTAGTTTTATTATAGGTTAAAAGCGTTGATTGAATTAACTTTTAAGTTTGTATTGATGCAGTTGTATTACTTCTTTGCAATGAAAACACAAGAGGAAATTTGGTGCTAAGAAACAAATATATGGTTTACAAGAAATTCAATTTGTATGGATCTGGATACACTTCGTGCTGTGATACAACTGCCAGACTTATCGCCAATTTTGATGAAAAAGTGTGTCTCTTGGTGCCTTTGTGACACGAATTAGTTCCAACGTTTGTAACAAGGAACTAACAAAGGAAAGTTAGGTTCAACATTGTCACAATGATTTACCGAAGAGTTATTTATAGTTAATCATGAGAAGGTTCGTAAATAATTGATTCCCGAAAGAGCTGCTTTAACTAGAGAACACCTGGTTTCATTCAAGTGTTGTGAAAAACAAATTCTAGAAAGATTGCAGAAGCATTTACAAATATTCAAGCATGTACAAACTTCAATATAAGGATTTATTACAAACAAATGATTAATTCTTCCAAAAAAACGGAGAAGGGAAGAGAGAGGAAGGGGGGGGGGGGGAACTTTTGAAAACTAATGCTCTTAAACATTCACACTTCACATCACTATACATAAAATCTTTTCTATTTTAGCTCCTACATTTGAATAATAGCGCGATAAAATACAATACGGCATATATTGTGTTTTGCAATGTACACAAGGGGTATAAGTGAAAAGAAGATAATATACAAATGGTAATAAATAATGAGATATAAATGAAAACTTCATCCGTTTCAATCAAGATATGCTAGAAACTTGCAGTTTAATCATGTCATGTACTTGAATGCTAATGTGAAAAACCAAATAAGTGAAGAAATTGACACTTACGAATCCCGTACCTCTTTTTTGGCTAATTTTTGCTGGAAATTAAAACAGGATTTTTAATTAAGAATAACATAAGCAAAAGCAAATTATAAAATTATAAGATTTTGAAGTATATACAAATTTACGAGACAGCACATTTCGGTAATATATTTTCGGTTGTATATTTTCGATTTCATAAACGAACCAATCTAAGATTGGATCCTCCGTTTGACAAATGCAGACAAATAAAAATGTTTATGATAATATCTGTTGAGTGATTCCACAAAAGAACGTCTTTTAAGGCATGTACAAATGATAACATACTTTACATTAAAGTTATATTTGATTATAAACTTAAAGGGTCAATCTACTCCGTGATATATGAGACGAGATAGCAAAACTATGAAGTGGAATGAAACATATGTTAAACCTCTGTTAAGTCATCATCGGTGATTACTTGAGATCAAGTAAGATGATCTTCTGTCAAGTAATGTTTAGTGGGTACGTATTGGAGGCTGTACAGGCCAAGATTAGAACCACTCTTCCTGCCGCAATCAGGGCATTTATTACCAGGTGGGAGAACAGTTAAACTGGAAGCCTGTCTTCCTTTGCTCTTCTTCCTCTTATCCTCTGCACCTTGTTGAACAGTTGGTGTCCTTTGTGAAGAAGACTGCGCCAGCCAGACCTATCTTTGACAAGTTTCCCAAGAATCAATGTTTATGGCAAACTTCTTAAGACAGTCCTGCTTTTAAATGTGTCCTTGGCCCTTTTATGTTGGCCTCCATGCCTTCGATGTTCTTCTATTAGCTGAGAAAAGAGCAGTTGCTTAGATAGGCGGTGGTCCGGCATACGAACAACGTGACCTGTCCAGCGCAGCTGGCTACGAATGATCATAGATTCAACGCTGGTAATATTGGATTCTTCCAAGACACTGATGTTGGTACGCTTGTATTCCCAAGAAATTTTGAGAATTTTTCGGAGGCGATGTTGATGGCATTTCTCTAGACTCTTTATATAATAAAGTAGGCAAAACAACAACTTTGTTGACCAAATGTTTGGTATCTGAGCGGATATCCTCATCTAAAAACTCTACACCTCAGGAGGGCAAATGCAGCGCTAGCACAGCGTAGTATATGTTTTATCTCTACATCAATATTAGCCCGATTGGATAGATATGACTGCCAAGATAAGGGAATTGCTCAGTGTTTTCAAGGACAATCTTCTTGATCTTGATGGTGGGTAGCAGACGATTTGTAAGAATTCGAGTGAGGATTTTACCTGCAATAACAAGATGGAAGATGCCACGGAAATTCCCACAATCTGCCTTGTCGCCTTTCTTGAACAGAGTGACAATCAGTGCATCCGTAAGGCTGGCTGGTATCTCCTCTTTTTGCCAGAAAGTGCATTTCTTGAGTGAGTAAAGGTCCACCTTGTTTGAACACCTCTGTAGGGCTTCCGTCTGTACCAGCTACTTTATTGTTCTTCATTTGATTAATTGCCTTGAGTACTTCTGGCAAAGTAGGGTCAGTTGGCAACTGTTCCTTAATCTGTTGTTGAGGAATGTTATCAAAAACATTATCGATTACAGTTGAGCTTTGGTTCAATAGTTCATGAAAGTGTTCTTTTCATGGTGAGGTAATTGACTAACTAAGAATCATTTCACCATCCTTTGAACGCAAAGGATTCAGTCCATGACTTGTCGGTCCATATATAGTTTTAGTAGCATTGAAGAAGCTCTTGAGTCATAAGTGTCAGTTAAATGTGCTGTGCTTTCCCAACCCACCAGCCATTCTTAACTTATCTGGTTATCTGCTGGACTTTTGATTTGGCTTTGACATGCTCCTCTCCCTTTTTGCAGTAAATGATGTCATTATGCCACGTTCTGAAGGCATTCCTTGTCTCATTCAAGTTCGGAAGGCATTCCTTTTCTCATCCAACTTCGGAAGGCATTCCTCTTCTCATTCAAGTTCGGAAGGCATTCCTCTTCTCATTCAAGTTCGGAAGGCATTCCTCTTCTCATTTAAGTTCGGAAGGCATTCCTCTTCCCATTCAAGTTTGGAAGGCATTCCTCTTCCCATTCAAATTCGCAAGGCATTCCTCTTCTCATTTAAGTTCGGAAGGCATTCCTCTTCTCATTTAAGTTCGGAAGGCATTCCTCTTCCCATTCAAGTTCGGAAGGCATTCTTTTTCTTATTGAAGTTCGGAAGGCATTCCTCTTCCCATTCAAGTTCGGAGGGCATTCCTCTTCTCTTTCAAGTTCGGAAGGCATTCCTCTGTCTTCTCATTGAAGTTCGGAAGGCATTTCTCTTTTCATTTAAGTTCGGAAGGCATTCCTCTTCTCATTTAAGTTCGGAAGGCATTCCTCTTCTCTTTCAGGTTCGGAATGCATTCCTCTTCTCATTCAATTTCACTATTATTCTTTCTCATCAAACCAGTCTTGGTCGTTTTTTTCTTTCTGGTAGCCAATTGTTTCCTCGCAAATATTAATAATGAGAGTTTTGTATTTATATCAATGGCATTAAGGTAGAAAGAGAGGCCCTGACGAAAAGGATCCACAAAGACCTTAACGACGGAACAGACGGAAGACAACTTTTTTCCGTTAAGTGCCTGACTGTAGTAATGTTATAATAGCTATAAAGGCATACTGTGTTTAACACTTGCAGTGGCTGAAGCTAAAAACAAAACATCATAATTCTCCTAAAAATGAATATAGAATAGTTTATATTGTATAGGTCTTATCCACTACAACTTATAACATATTGCAAAAAACCTAATATTTAAAAACAGGAAAAAACATAAACCTTGATTCACTATAGTAATATTATTATAAATATATCAAAATATACAATGTGGACATTGCAGTAGCATAATAAAGAAACATAATAATGCTCAACGAAATAAATGTACAATAGTTTACAGTGTAAAAGTCACATGTACTCACACAAAAAAAAATATTGCAGAGACCCTAATATATAAACGCATTAAATATCGCACCGTACCCTGAGGTACTAAAAATCAAGATGAGCCTAGGCGTTGAACAATTTTATAGCGAGATAATTAGTCAAACAAGTACATGAAATATCAATGACCTATATTGATTCCGCCGCTAAAGCAGTAATTGCTTGAGTAACAAAATCCCAACATTAATAGACGGGAAAGTTGAACGTATTGAACTTGGTTGTATTTAGAGATCTTTTCTGTAGTAAAACATAATTTGAAATTAGACGAGCGAATGTAAAATGGATGGTAAAATCAATTAAACTTATGGCAGAAAAAGCAACTAGCGAAGCAAACACAAACTTGAGAACTTTT
>JAIGNY010000865.1:2865000-2880000 GCA_020152595.1 Chiridota heheva | reverse complement strand
TGTAAATAAATATTTCTTTTAGTATCATTTACCACTTTACAAGCGAGGACGATAAATTCGTTGCTTCCATCTGTGGACGATGGAATCTAACCGACAAACCATGGACGTAGGGTACATACCCCGTGTTTCGGAATCCAAACGAATAACGGTGGACGTATTATTTTGTGTGTGAGGGAGCCAGTCAATACACAAAACCTGAAAGGCGTTTGAACTCTCACACGATGCAACCGTTAACATGTTAACCATAACATTTTACCAGGGGCACCAACACCGTGGTCGTGGGTCGTGGTGGTAGGAGGTGCGCCCCAATAATTTTTTTAACAGACCTCCATGGCAGTGCAATAAAGCTTCAGCTTTCCAATCTAGCGTCCCGGGTTTGATTCCCGGTGGGTCTCCAACTGGTTAATAAAACAGCCGTCACGGTTGGCGTCTTGGCGTATATAATCCAATGGAGCTCTTTTGGGACGTTATAAACTTTGGTAAACCTAAGCAGCAAATTTGAAAAGAAGTCTTGTACTTTTTCGCTTGATGGGTAATTGTCAACATTGGTCCTGGCTCCCCAGTCTTTGAACCCACAACCCGCAAACAATCGTGCAGCAATTGGTTGAAATTTTAACGAATCAAAAAATTTGAATCGAGTTATAAACATTGTATTCATATGAGACAATTTCGCCTCTTTAATGGTAGTGCTATCGGATCACGAACTTTGCAACAGATTAAATAAAATCTTTGAGAGGCAGGATAGAAGAGCTGTATTTATAGCAAGCCTGAATTGTAAGGCATACAGGCATATTCTAAATCGTAGTCAGCATACATTTTATTAAATTGTTTACAATCAGCATTTTCGTCCTGTGTCCAAGAGCAACATCATTTTTGATATTTAATTGTCTATTTTTAGAAGTTTGTCAGCATTTCAAGCTGTATTTATAGCAAGCTTGTAGTGTGAGGCACGCAGGCATATTTTGAATTGTAGTAAGTATACATTGTATTAAGTTGTTTACAATCAGCATTTTCGTCGAGTGTCTAAGAGCAACATCATTTTTGATATTCTATATTCAATTTTTTGAATATTGTCAGCATTTCAAGCTGTACTTATAGCAAGCCTGTAGTGTAAGGCATACAGGCATATTTTGAATCGTAGTCAGCATACATTGTATTAAGTTGTTTACAATCAGCATTTTTGTCGAGTGTCTAAGAGCAACATATTTTTTTATATTTCATATTAAATTTTTAAAAGTTTGTCACGACGACGACGACGACGACGAGTGAACACACAATTACAATGACGGGGTCGTCGCCTGCGTATTCGGTTATGATAGGAACAATGCTATCACGAAACGCTTAATACGACCCGGACGAGAACACAGGTACGACGTACGGACATACATAACATCGACAACCAAGTCAATGTCCACGGCCTTTAATAACCAGTTGTGGTACACTGACGTGTGAACCCAACCCAGGCTTGAATCCAGGACCTCGTGGTCTGTAGACAGGTATGGTAGCCGCTACACCACAGTAGGTAGATTAAAAGTTGTGGAGACAGGAAAACTTAGCCCCTTGTGAGGATTTCAAGCTGTATTTATAGCAAGCCCGTAGTGTAAGGCATACAGGCATATTTTGAATCGTAGTCAGTATACATTGTATTAAGTTGTTTACAATTAGCATTTTCGTCGAGTGTCTAAGAGCAACATCATTTCTGATATTTTATATTCTATCTTTATAAGTCTGTCAGCATTTCAAGCTGTATTTATAAGATTGGGGGGCACGTGCCCCTTGTGCCCGGCTGCTACGCATATGCCTATAATCAAACGTTTCTTATTGGTCGAAATATCTACACAATCTATAACAAGCCAATAAATTACAGCTGTGGAAGTGACGTTACTAGCATGTATCGGTTTATAGGTCAAACAATTTCCTTGAGACGGAATTTGATCTTTAAGTTCTATAGTAAAGTTTACAATATCATTTGCTACTGACAATGATCAACTTATTTTGAAAATGAAAAAAAAAAAACTCCTGCAAAATAAATGTTAGGAAACTATCAAAAATAACAAAATTTCAAATGTCTTTATGTTTTGCCCTTGTTGCTCGTAAAGCTATAAAAGTACAGAAGAGAACTAGATGACGTCATAAACAAGATGTTTTATAGAAAAAAAGCATTAATAAACCTACTGTTTACGACTCGAAGACAAATAGACTAGGGAACGGAAACATGATTCTCTTTCATTGTAATTACTTGATTGAGTTCCGCTACCCCAAAGCTCGAAGGACCACATTAGTTGCAATCACGTGATTATTAACCAGGAAGTAACTTCCTTCATTAACGCTGATTTTTAATCTTCATGAAATACTGTTTACATAGCACGTTTATGATTAGAGGTTACGTTACATCCTCCCAATAACCTAACCGACAAATAATGTGTTATAAATGCGTCACATTCGCCATTGATAATTTACCTAATATATTTTAAAAACATCACGTTTTTCTTTAATTACGACGCTCCAGTCAAAGATAAATCTATCAGCTGTTGAAAAAACACACACGTGTAGACCGCATTAAATATTGTTTTTAAAAGCAATTTCTAGTGCTGCCATTTGATTTCAAAGTGCTTAAAAATTGTATCGGATTTTTCATTTTCCCGTGTGCTTTGTAAGCTAAGCACAAACATTAACTGTATAGGTTACTTTTTTAAGCATCTTGGTTATTCAAATAAGTAACGTTTCTTCATCTCTGGAGTTTTGTTTATTTACGGGAAGTATCTCATTTTTTATGTTATCGGTCTTTCAGTTCCACGAATCTTACACCGTGCAAAACGCACACACACTTGATTTATGTTCCGCATTTGGTCATGCTTGGCTTAACTTCACTCTTGAGTCTGTGGAGAAAATCGTCATTTTGGCTTTTCTTAGGAATACTTATAGGATATATAGTAAAACTGACATACTCAGTTTTCAATCAAATTGTAAACTTAGAATAAATTTAAGCAAATATACTTTAAAATGTTTAAAGGAAAATGATTTACTTCGTTATCGTGGAAAGCGTGGAAGTGGCTGTTCAAAGTTTAAGACTGCTACTCAGGTATCTACCCTCTGTGACTATTCATTTCAAACTGCTGCTAAAGCGATACACAACCAGCATACTTTACTTCTAAATTCTAACAGTTCTTACAAACAGGATGTAAGAACAGGAATATGCGCGTACAATTTAGTAAAAATTCCCCGTATAAACACACCAAGACGCCATCAAAATCACTGCAATTTGCTACAGTCAATTCTCGTTCAGTGAGAAATAAATGCGAAGATGTCCTAGACCATGTTATTAAAAATAAAATTTATGTGTGTGCTATCACTGAAGCTTGGACAAAGGATTTTGACAAAGCTGTGAGAGCCAGCCTCTCTTCCCATAGACATAAGTTCAAAGACTCTCCTCGTGCATCTGGTAGGAGCGGGGGAGGAGCTTGCATTTTATATCGTGAATTTGTTGACGTTTGTATGCTTGCTTCGGCAGAAAAAGACTCTTTTGAATTTTCCGAATGGATACTAAAATGGGACAATCACAACATTAGACCATTATCGACCTCCAAACTCATCATTTTCAATATTTTATGAGGAATTCTCTGACTACGTGGAATCAGTGGTACTCTGTGATGAAATACTTTTGCTGACGGGTGACTGCAACTTTCATTATGAAAATATTGACAATAAATCTTAAAGAGCATGTTCGTGTGCCAACCCGTACCTCAGGGCACACTTTTGAATAAATCATAAATAGATGCCCAGAAAATCTCAACGTCACCGATCCAAATTCGACATACTTCATCTCTGACCACAGTTCCATTGAATGTTCTTTGATGATCTCTACTCCATCTGTCATCATTAGATGAGATCAGCTCTAGAAACTTGAAATCTATCAGCTTAGATAATTTTATCACTGATTTATAAGCTTCAAATTTAATATGCACAACTTCATGACAAAATGTTGATGATCTCGTTGTTTGCTACAATTCCACACTGAGAACTCTCCTAGACAAACATGCACCAATGCAGAGGAATGTTCGTGTTGCTAGAACATTCTTACCTTGGTCAGTTGGTACAATGACGACTTTAAGGAGAAACAAGTTGAAGAAAGAAAGCGGAACGAAAATGGCGATCCACACAACGAATTATTAAATTTTTAAAGACCTTCAACTAAACAGAAATATCTACACAAACAGTCTCGCAAAAATCAAGAGAGATTATTATGCAGATCTTATTGAAAAACACTCTGGAAATCAAAAGAAACTTTTTGATATTGTAGCGTCTCTTAACAGCGCTGAAAAAGAAGTACGACTTCCTGATTATGACAATCCCTTGAGTTTGGCAAATGATTTGGAGAATATTTTATTCGTAAAGTTGACTTGATCAGAGACAAGATAGACAGGCTATCCAGCAACGACGCAACCTGTCCAGCACTACCTCGTCAAAACTCTTTAATAGACAGCTTTTCTCCTGTATCAGTTGAAGATGTGCAGAACATCATTATGAGCTATTGAAATGCTTCATGTATTATGGAGCCCATACCAACACAGTTGTTGAAGGAGTATTTGCATTTGTTATCCCCGATCATAACGAATATCATCAACATGTTTATGGAAAACAGTTATTTTCCTTCTGATTGGAAATGCGTTCTAATTCGTCCGCTATTGAAAGAAGTTGGGATTGAAACAGTTTTTTCCAACTATCGCCCTATTAGTAATCTTTCATTTATCTCAAAATTAACGCAGAAAACAGTTCTTGAACAACTTTGGCCTTACATTGAACATCTTGTTCCATCCCACCAAAGTGCATACAGAAAATATCATAGCACAGAATCAGCTTTACTCAAGCTTCAATCTGATATTCTTCTTGCTATGGATAGACAACATATAACTTTCTTGGTGCTTCTAGATCTTAGTTCAGCGTTCGACCCGGTGAGCATTCCATATCACATCAGACAATAAAATATGACTTTGGTGTGAATGGTAAACCGGTTGAATGGATTCAGCCGTATCTTTCTAACCGCCAACCAGTATTGTTATCAAAGAGCAGATATCCAACAACTTTGACCTTAAATATGGGTGCCACAAGGATCGTGTCTGGGACCGATAATATTTGTTCTTCACACATGTAAATTATTCCAAATCATCTCCTACCACAGCTACGCAGATGACACACAGATTTATCTCTCCTTTCGTCCAGATGACCAACTATGCGAAAATCAAGCCGTAAAATTAATTAAACGATGTATAGATAACATTAAATCCTGGACGATATCTAACAAACTTTCTATAAATGATAATAAAACGGAGTTTCTCATTCTTGGATCAAAACGCCAACTGTCAAAGGTCACAAGTAATAAGTTACATGTTGGGCTGTCTGAAATTGAACCTGTAAGAAGTGTGAGGAATTTTGGTGTGTGGTTTGACAACGAATTGTCCATGGATACCCATATTGCAAAAAATGGTCAAAAAGCATTCTGTCAATTGCACAATTTTTGTGTATCCGCAAGTACTTATCAAATGATTCAGCTCAGACTATTGTCCATGCTCTTGTCACTACTCATATTGATTACTGCAATTCTTTTTTCTATGGTCTTCCAATTCATCAAATCAAACAATTACAAAAAGTTCAAAATGCTGCAGCATGATTGATTGAAGAAAAAAAAAATTCACCACATCTCTCCTACCTTGCTTGCTCTTCATTGGCTACCTGTGGAATTCAGAATTCAATTCAAAATACTTCTGTTTGTCTTCAAATCTCTACACAATATGGCACCTAGCTACTTGTCAGTTTTAATTATCAGAAAATATTCATCAAATTACAGTCTAAGGTCCAATAATGATATATATTTGGTTGTGCCTCGTACTCGCTGCAAATTATTTGGTGACAGAGCGTTTGCTAGAGCAGGACCATCTCTGTGGAATGCTTTGCCAAAAAATATAAAAAATGCTGATTCTTTTCCTTTTCAAAAAACTTCTAAACACACATATTTTTAAGGATGCTTTTGACATTTGATGTTATTATATTTTAGAAGGTTTTAATGTCTCTTTCACTCTACGTAAATTTTTGTATTACCTTTTCTCTTTTTCTTTTTTATGTAATCATCTTGATATATTATAGCTAATTATATCAGTCTATAACAACCCTATGTTCTTTTGAAATTATAATCTTAAAGTATTAATAGAAGTTATTTTACCTTTTAATGTTTCATTGGTATAGATGTTTTGTTCTTAAATCCTTTTAATTTCCTCTATTTTTATTTATGTTCGACATTATTATTATCATTATTATAATTTTGCTGCATGCTTTAATTAAAGTTCTTGTCTTTCATTTCTAATGTCAGCATGTAAAATATTATTTGTACAGTCTATTACTACCATATGTTCCTTTAAATCATAATTTTAAAGTACTTATAGACGTTATTTTACTTTTTAATGTTTTATTGGTGTAGATGTATTGTTCTTAAATCCTTTTAGTTTTTCTAAATTTTTACTTAAATTAAATCGTATTACTTTATAAATATTTTTTGCTGCATGTTTTAATTACATTAAGTATTTTAGGCTAGTTCTCTTAACTTTATTGTTTTTATGTATTCATGTAATAATTTATTTGTAAAGCGACAATGATTACTTACATAGATTTTGGCTTTATAGATATTGTAATAATAGTAATGATAATAAAACTCAGTCAAATTTACGGAGTCTTTCTAAACTACTGGAAACTTATTTGCTTAAACGTTGAGATGGGGTATAACACGCACTTTACAAGAACATTTTTTGCCTATCTGTTCATGAGCCTTACATTCTAAATAAAAAGTCAATTGTTTTTTTCTTGAGAAAAAATACATGAACAAATTGTCTTGGTTTTGCAAGTATGATATCACACTGTACACTCAGCGGCGCAGCTCGATTACTTTTTGACACACTAGTGAAATCTTTAAAAGGTAAATTCGCGGGAATACCTTTAGAGAAATAATTTAAAACATCGCATGGCAACACATTTCTTGTATTGTAAAAAACTGCAAAGTGGTCAATTGAACTTTTAACTAGTTATAAAGGATTTTTGCTAATTTATTGAGATGATTCACGGGGAGATTCCTTTAATTCCTCTTTATTTCGCTGTATTTTCATACTCATACATTCATACACCAAAATGTTTCTCTGGGTGCACTTACCCAGACTAAGATCTCTTTTAATTTCATTAACTCTTGTCACATGTTGATTTGATATCCAGATAAATTATCAATGTGTTAATTTGAAGCACAAATTGATAAAACTATATATAAATCCTTGATATGCATCGGTTTACATTTTGCATATTCACATGTTGGAACTTTGATCAGTAATACGTTGCAAGAGTAAAGTGTTACACAGTTTTTAAGTACTGTATATATTTCTTCTCGGAATGTGATGCGCATTTAACTACGCAATCACACGACGACGACGAGTGAACACACAATTACAATGACGGGGTCAACGTCTGCGTATTCGGTTATGATAGTAACCATGCTATCACGAAACGCTTAATACGACCCGGACGAGAACACAGGTACGACGTACGGACAGACATAACATCGACAACCAAGTCAATGTCCACGGCCTTTGATAAACAGTTGTGGTACACTGGCGTGTCAACCCAACCCAGGCTTGGACCCAGGACCTCGTGGTCTGTAGACAGGTGTGGTAACCGCTACACCACAGTAGGTAGATACGCAATCACAAAATGTTAGGTGAATCTTATGTGAAACCCCATGGAGTTTTAGAAAATACTCGAAGTATTCATTTCGATAAGACGATTGGCAGATTTTTCAGTTTGTGTTCGAGTTAGCAACAATGTGTTTGTACTTCTAAGCAGTTTACCATTTTTTCTCTCATTTCTAAAAAGTGTATATAAACGTCTAACTTTGGTTAGATTGATTTTGTTAGCTTGGGATTTAGTAAACAATAATTTTTACCTACACAATTTGTTTCTATATGGACACTTGTAAGAAGCAGAATAGTATACGTTTAAACAGTTAAAGGAAATGGATCATCATATAAACAAATTCAGAAGTGAACATCGCCGCGCTGGCAACGTCACTTCCGGTTTTCAATTTTCGTATTGTTTGCGAGATATCTGTGATGTTATCTATAACACATGCAGGCCCCTAAGTTCAGTGCGGCGGATGTGTGATCGATAACATGGCATATATCTTGCGACCAATAGCCAAAAGTAACAACCGGAAGTGACGTTATCATTATGGTGGCGTTCATTTCTGAACGCATTTACGGAACGATACTTTTCCTTTATCGGCATGTTCGGAATGCTAAGAACAATTTGTAGACTTTTGTCTCTCTATTCCCTGTTTTACAATACTGAAGCTACGAGCTGACAAGAGGACGGAAACAATGTCCCATTTCAAACTCTCTCAAACTCTTTTTCGAGGTTTCATTTCCTTTACAAGCGTGAGGCCTGCGGAGGTAAGTAGGCTCTGACTTTTCTCTTCATTTTGAGACGCTGCTTTCATCTCAAAAGTTATATAATTTACAAGATTGCCACAATTACACAAAGGATTACGTGACCATTTAATCCGTTTTTGTACACTTAATTTCGAAGACTTGTCATGAGTATTGTCCTATATAGTTTCTCAAGGGACAAAGGCATTACATCATTTGCCATGCTGCTTTTTTGATGTATCAGTCGGATCAAGTAGTAGGTGAAAAGTTTAAATCCCAAGTTTGAAAAAATTGAAATAAACTGCCTAAATATTGAAGAAAATATCCTGAAAATGAAGGGAATGTCACAAAAAGTGTAGCAAATTCACGAAAATGAAAGAAATATCCCTATAACGAAGAAAATTTTGCAGGAAAATGAAGAAAATTTTCGCAAAATGAAGGATATTTTCTGAAATTGCAGAAAACTGCCCAAATATTCAAGAAGTTATCACAAAATTTTCCGCAAAATGAAGAAATTTTCCTAAAATTAAAGAAACTTTCTCAAATATTTCCCGAAAATGAAGGAAACTTCCCAAAAATTGAAGAAAGTTTTCTAGTCTAGGTCAAGTCTAGGCATGCTATAGGGGCAAAGGTGGCGAAGCCCTGGTGGGTACCCATGGATTCGCAGCAAGCCCTACGTTTGTCATGGCTTTAATAGCAGAAAAGGGTTTTAAAATGTGTCACATCTATCGGGCGAAGCTGAACGTAGGAGCGCTTTGGCGAAACCCCAGGAATCCATGCATTTCTCGCGGTTTTTATCGCTTAATTAATATTGTGTCAAATCCATGATCGACGTCGAAGGGCCGAGGGGCAAAAGCTAGAAGCTTTTTTTTGGAGTGATTTTGGTAGCAGAAAATTGCTCAAAATCGTGTAAATTCCGAACTAATGTTTATTTTGGAACGTATGTTCATATCTAGGATCCCATTGACTTCAATATGTGTCTTTAGTTGAGGTCAAGGAATGATTTTCATGTTTCTGATGTATACTACTACTTTGGGAAAAATATTTACAATGTTGATAATAAAAAGTATAGAAGAGTATATTTTCATAACAATTTTTGCGCCCCTGTGAGCATTAGGCGCCCTCCCGAAAAGCTTCTACCATCTGTATTCAATCAAATTGTTTGTACTTCATGGCAGGAGCAGATATTAAATATTGCCGACGAGCTCTCGCCATGCATCGGTTTCTGTCTGAGCGCAAAATTCAGGTGCCCACTCCACTGCAAATGGTGGGGAAATGGCGGGAAATTTGGTCTTTTCTGTGGAAAATTCATGAGCTTCTGGACTACATAAATGGAATATTACTTGATTAATAGTATAAGAAGAAGTTATTGATGAATACAACTTTTTTGCTATTGTCTTGGGAATACGTGTACTCTATGATTTTCAAAGCAGTTTTCCTACGATGAATTGGTATGTGTAGCATGATACCCAAATGCGCGTAAGGTTCCCATATGGTGGCGGTGGTGGTGGTGGTATATGTGCATAGTAATATGTGTCATATGTGGTGCAAAATGTGTCATGTGCGGAGCAATATGTGTCATGTGTGATACAATATGTGTCGTGTGTGGTGCAATGTGTGTCGTGTGAGGTGCAATATGTGTCATGTGTCATATGTTACCGCCACCATCGCCACCACCACCGCCACCACAAAGTGGTGCGAATGGCGTATATTACACTACTAATTTAGTTCGCATCATCATACTAATAAAAAATGCGTTCCTCTTATATCGACAACACATTATTTCCATGTATGCAGTACATGGGTGATTAACAAAATGTAACATTACAATTTGTTTGTGATTTTGAACTTTATGAACGAGGAGAGGCCATACACAGAAAACTTGATAGAAGCTGATAGATAGAAGTTGCAAATTATGTCGATCATTTCATAATAAAAATCAGATCACTCTTCACAATTACAAAATGTTTGCCTCCTTACATCACAATGCACTGCGTAATCAAACTTGAACGCAATCCTTGATTGAAATTCCGTTAATGCATATACCATATCCGACGTATTAAGCGCCCCTGTTTTAGTAAGCGCTCACTCAACATGTATTGACTGAAAACATAATTTATCTAATTAATTTGAAGAATTAAAAATACGTTTTGCAGTATTATCTGCTTAGTAAGCGTCTGACGCTCACGATGTATTGTGGTGGTTTTTGTGTAGTTAGTATGCATATAAGCATTTTACACAATGCAGTTCGAATATCACACTTTACGCGGCCCGGAACATGGGCGATTATTAGGAAGAACTTTGGGCCTAAAAAGTTGTACATTTCAATTTTCGTAAGCGCCTGGGCGCTTTTAATATAAAAGGCTTTAAAACCGCGCCATTCCATGAAAAACTACATTGCCAAAAAATAATGCATGAGCAAAAACATAATTAGTAGAAATGAACTGAGTGAAAAAATATAATAATGTGTTCTTAAACATCGTAGTATCCCATTTAATATCTTCGTTCTTGTGAGGTGAAACCGTAGAATTGTACTATTCCATGTTATATATTCTCTCTTGTGATGTATTGGTAGAATCATACTATCCCATGTAGTATCTTCGTTTTTGTGAGGTAAAACCGTAGAATTGTACTATTCCATGTTATATATTCTCTCTTGTGATGTATTGGTAGAATCATACTATCCCATGTAATAGCTTCGTTCTTGTGAGGTGAAACCGTAGAAATGTACTATCCCATGTTATTTATTCTTTCTTGTGATGTATTGGTAGAATCGTACTATTCCATGTAATAGCTTCGTTCTTGTGAGGTGAAACCGTAGAAATGTACTATTCCATGTTATATATTCTCTCTTGTGATGTATTGGTAGAATCATACTATCCCATGTAATATCTTCGTTCTTGTGAGGTGAAACCGTATAAATGTACTATCCCATGTTATTTATTCTTTCTTGTGATGTATTGGTAGAATCGTACTATCCCATGTAATATCTTCGTTCTTGTTAGGTGAAACCGTAGAATCGTACTATCCAATGTTATATATTCTTCCTTGTGATGTAATGGTAAAAACGTACTATCTCATGTAATATCTTCTTTTTGCAATGTAATGATAGTTATATTACTATCACATATAATACCTTCGTTCTTTATATGTGACGGTAGAATCGTAGTATCTCATGTAATGTCTTCTTTCTTGTGATGTGGTGGCAGAATCGAACAACCTCATGCAGTATCCTCTTTTTGCAATGTAATGATAGTTATATTACTATCACATATAATATCTTCGTTCTTTATATGTGACGGTAGAATCGTAGTATCTCATGTAATGTCTTCTTTCTTGTGATGTGGTGGCAGAATCGAACAACCTCATGCAGTATCTTCTTTTTACAATGTAATGATAGTTATATTACTATCACATATAATATCTTCGTTCTTTATATGTGACGGTAGAATCGTAGTATCTCATGTAATGTCTTCTTTCTTGTGATGTGGTGGCAGAATCGAACAACCTCATGCAGTATCTTCTTTCTTGTGATGTAATGGTAGATCCTAGTATCCCATATAATATCTTCTTTCTTGTGATGTCACGATAGAAACGTACTATCCATTTACCATTTTTCTATCGATGTAACTGTAGAATCGTACAACCTCATGCAGTATCTTCTTTCTTGTGATGTAATGGTAGATCCTAGTATCCCATATAATATCTTCTTTCTTGTGATGTCACGATAGAAACGTACCATCCATTTACCATTTTTCTATCGATGTAACGGTAGAATCGTACAACCTCATGCAGTATCTTCTTTATTGTGATGTAATGGTAGATCCTAGTATCCCATATAATATCTTCTTTCTTGTGATGTCACGAGAGAAACGTACTATCCATTTACCATTTTTCTATTGATGTAACCGTAGAATCGTACAACCTCATGCAGTATCTTCTTTATTGTGATGTAATGGTAGATCCTAGTATCCCATATAATATCTTCTTTCTTGTGATGTCACGAAAGAAACGTACTATCCATTTACCATTTTTCTATCGATGTAACGGTAGAATCGTACAACCTCATGCAGTATCTTCTTTCTTGTGATGTAATGGTAGAATCCTAGTATCTCATATAATATCTTCTTTCTTGTGATGTCACGATAGAATCGTTCTATCCATTTACCATCTGTCTTGCGATGTAACCGTAGAATCGTACAACCTCATGCAGTATCATCTTTTTTGTGATGTAATGGTAGAATCCTAGTGTCCCATATAATATCTTCTTTCTTGTGATGTCACGATAGAATCGTTCTATCCATTTACCATCTTTCTTGCAATGTAACGGTAGAATCGTACAATCTCATGCAGTATCTTCTTTCTTGTGATGCCATGGTACAGGGATTGTTCACAGAATTAACAATAGGATATATCCTTTCAATTTTGTAAGACGCTGTTGAATGATTTAATTTGGTCTTGGTGAATGATCAATTAATTTGATTTACTCTTAAAAGAGACAATTGGGAAGGTAAATCAGTCAAAAGCTGAAAAGGGGTCGTTGATGAAATTTGGAAAATTAATAATACACACAAATGTGTTGCATAAGCTTGTGTAAATATTTTGTCGGTGGGAATTAAGCATAACGGAGTAATACCGTTAAATATTTAATGACATTGATTTAACAAACAACCTTATTTACCTGATATGACGTCTGTATACTGATATAGCATTGTAGTCATGGTTTTAAACCGGGATGTCTATTTCTGCATAATTAATCAATTCTGTCTGGATTTTAAATCAAGTGACTTTCACTTGTTGGGTTCCTATAGCATCAAAAGAGAGTTCCTAAAAACCTTTTATTTATTCATTCATTTTATTCTTATTTATTCTCGTGAACATCAAAAGACACGAGTACATTTAAAATAACAATACAGACTAAGGAGGCAGGTTTGAAGGCGATGATATTAGCCTTTGGATGTGTGCTCTCCTTTACACCAAATAAACTTCGCTTAATATAGTCACAATAGCAAAACAAGAATGAACAATTGAGTTATTAACAAGAACAATTATACAAACAGGAATGAAAATATAATACTAATAATAGTAATCAAATATAGATAGGTACGTACACTTGTAAAGGAATGAAGATTTATCAAACTTATAAAAAATATATATTTGTTTCAGGCATTAACAAAATAATCTTGTAAACAAGTTAAACACACGAATATAATGCAAACGATGTAAAATCATAGATTAGAATGAGGAAGGCTTTGAATTTTTAAAAGCCGTCAAAATGTTAAAATCTAAAAACAGTCACTTGCGATACATGATATATGAAATGTTCATTGGCTAAATCACTTGGAAGAGCAGATAAACCGATTGGAATGGATTTTCTGTCTTTAAGCTAATTTCGTTTGACCACCTCAAATATTTAAATGTTTTTAGTAATGAATTAAGGAAGGTATTTCTTCTAATCATGACTCTGTATTCGTCACTACACAACGCTAAAAGTGAGTCGCAGGGCATATTACTCGACCCATGCTTCGAGCAGAAGGCACAATTCAGGTCACGAAACATCACATAAGGTTTATGTGTATTTATTGGTGGTGGTGGTGGTGGCGGTGGCGGTGGCGATGGCAATAACGATGGCGATGGCGATGACGATGTCAATGCATCACTGACGACGGAAAACGGGAAATATGAAAGTCAACTAATTTTGTTTCTGAACTGTTTTGAAAAATAATTAAGAAAGCTTATCAATGAACATTATAAGCAGTCAACTAAATCACATAATATGCCAAGCAGGCAACATAAAGGAAAGAAAACATTTGCATTGTCTTAATTAATCTTAATTATCACAGAATCCGGTGCGACTGTTCGATGATCAAGTGCAGTGAAGCTGAAAATAAGTTTCTTTGAGATTGTTGTGTAAAGTCAACATGAACTGATAAGAAGGTGAGAAACAATTATACAGGAGTTAACCATTACGGTTATTGACTTAAAGGCTGCTACACTACGTGACACTACATTTGACATGCTGTGTTGAATAAATTAATGTTTTTGTCGTTAGAAAGCTGCGGCGAAGTAAGGTAGTTAGATTAAAATGTGAACCCTTTAAAGTTTATGCATGGGGAAAATACTTATTTCAAATTTACCAACAATTATCAAAAACCTTTTTTCATCATCTAAGAACTTGTTTTGGAAACCTGTAGACTGTCATAATTATTAGCGATTTCAACAGAGCGGTGACAAACCAACGCCATTGATCAACAAAATGGTCATTAAGTATTTCAGCTGTTTTACTTACGAGCAGTAGAAGCACGCTCATTCCATGATATATGATCTAGAAAATATATCATCTCCCGTAAAGAATATACATTGCGTTGTTTAGTAAATATATGGTAAACCTTTTGTTTTTATTTGTATAAAATTCACAGGTTATATGGGATATATACTAACAAATTGAGACGTTGACGTATTTACAATCTTGCAGGTCCGGCATGTACGGAATTGCAGTTTGCAAATAGGAGATTCTTTTCAGATTCATCAGTCAGTTTGAAAG
>JAIGNY010000865.1:2830000-2862500 GCA_020152595.1 Chiridota heheva | reverse complement strand
CTAGACATATGAAATGGAATTGCTACGACGTAAGAACTAATTGTTACGGCGTAAGAATTTACATTTCTTAGGCGTAATAATAGGTGACGTTACGACCCGCATGGCTGATTGGCTGTTTCCTTTAGACGTAAGAATAGACTTAATTTTACGCGTAAAAATTAATTTTCAGACGTATATAACGTCTAACAAAAATCATTCCTTACGTGACACCATTTATGCTCACGTCACACGTACCATTCCATAACTATAGGGGAAATGGTGAAAAGATTAATAGCTCTGTTACCCTTGACCTTTTAACCCCAGAGTTTATACAGGACACAAATGTATGTACCAAAGTGTCATGGTACAACATTGAGTTGGTATTGGGTTTTTTTTTTTTTAAATTTAAGAATCCGGAATTTTTTGGAATAAAAACACTTATTAGACCTTTGACCCATGACCTTTGACCTTTTGACCTCCACTGTTTTTTAAATGTTAAACTCTACCCACCTATGTAATATGTAAAGATACCAGGTAATTCCTTTAAAAGATACAGCAATCACCAAACACTTGTCCCAAAACCTTAAAGACGAAAGTTTCGAGCCAGGGGTACCCGTTTATCAATTTTGGTTCATATGTGTATTACATTTTTTGAGTTATAAGCGACACAAAATTAATTGTTGCATACGCACACACTGCACACACACACCACACACACACACACCCACCTACACACACATACAAATACACGGACAAACGCAAAAATCACCAAATTTTGTCCCGTTTGAAAACCTCATGACCCCTAACCTCTAATATGAGGTCATCATATGTGGGCCCCACCAACCCCGTAATATCAAGGGGTGGCCATGTAGTGTAGGAGGCACAGGCAGTTATCTGCCTATACAGCATTGTGACTACAATATCTCATCTCTACATATATTTATATGTTGGTGATGAGATAATTAAGCTAAGAAATAAACTGCAATTGCGAGCCCATTGTTGAGTAATAACCGGTAAGCCCAAGGTCAAATTATTTGGGCGAACCGGTTATTACCAACAATGGTAATAACAATCTAGTATATCACCAAATATGATAAAAAAAAACCTTTAAAAAAACAAATGAAATTTGATCAAATTTAGATGAATAAACATGCGAAATTACATACACAATACGGCACATCCATCAACTCGGCTTATTTGCATATAACGACAGAAAGAGATTGATTGACAGTTTCTAATCCACCAATTTGTACTTTTGTCTAACGAACAAAACTTGATCTCGTAAATAACTCGCAAATTCATCAATTCAAAAATGTAATATAAGTATTTTGGAATATAAAAGCAAAATTTCAGAAGAAACACATTCTAATTTATCACTAAAGAAAAATATGTCAGTGTCTTGTCACTATTCACTCGCACCGCCGAGGCCAGATGTAAACATGTAACGTACTGTACGACAGTACGAAGGTTGATCGATTTGGCTTAAGAACCCGATCGTGTCCCGAACAAAATTGGTACAATTGTCAACTCATACAATTGTAGTTAAATATCAATTGGGAGATTCAAGTTATAACATTTTACAGAAGACTGTACAATGCATTTCTTGCTTGGTTAATCTGCTTGGGTTTTGCTTTACTAAACTAGTTGTTAAAATTAAAACTTATACCCAAATAAGGAAAGTCATCTACGACTTTTGAAATTCTATATTCAAATGTTAAATCAGATTTTTTTCTTAACCTTGCTTCTTGAAAATATCATGACTTTGGTTTTGTTGGTGTTTACATTTAAATGCCAAGTTTGGCAATATTTACTCACAGCATCAAGAACAATTTGTAGATGATCTTCACTTGCAGCAAAAATCATTGTACATCTGCATATAAAAGGGTGAACAGCCTTAAAGTTCATAGCCGCCAGTGCACCACAACTGGTTATCAAAGGCCGTGGACATTGACTTCGTTGTCGATGTTATGTCTGTCCGTACGTCGTACCTGTGTTCTCGTCCGGGTCGTATAAGGCGTTTCGTGATAGCATTTGTACTATCATAACCGAATACGCAGGCGACGACCCCGTCATTGTAATTGTGTGTTCAACTCTCTCTCTCTCTCTCTCAAAGTTCATAGTCATCGTTGCTAAGGTTCTCTTGGAAACAATTGGTAAGCCAATCCAAGCCATTGTAATATTTCCTTTCAAAAACTTTAAAGTCATAAAGATAATTTGCAAACAATAGATGGGAAAGGTTATTCCCTTGGCGAACACCAACATTGCAAGTAAAAAAGACAGATTTATAACTATTCAGTTGTTTATGACACATGATTTTGCACTGGTATGAAGATTCTTAAATACGTTTAAGATTTTATCGTTAATCATCGTAAGCCAATAACTTGTACCACAGTAAAACCCAATCGATGGAATCAAAAGTTTTTTGATTGGCAATAAATGCACAGTAAAGCTTTTTATGTTTTCACTATAGTGCCTACGCGCATTGTGTAGTGTAACCGAGTAGGGGCCTGTACACAAAAAAATCGATATAATGATTTCCCTCCACTCAGATACAAAAAAATTACCATGCGCGCTCGTCACAAGACTCGACAATTGCGTTGTTGCGCACTATCATGAATATTCGAATTTGACCATTTCAACGCCCTTGTTCTTGTGTTGATATAAATACATACAAATTGTAGGCGTCGTGCATAAATAACATGCACGTAGTGCGCACAATGCTGTGTTCATACGCTCAAAACTGCATAGAGGATGTATATACGCGGTCAAATTTATGTCAATTATTTCTTTACGCAAGTGTTCGAACTTCTTAAAGCTGTTACACACCGAACGCGACGCGGCAAGCAATTTTTTATACAAAATTGAATAAAACAAAGGGAAAAAATATTTTGACCTTTTGTTTCAGAAAAGCATTGTCATCGCATTGCTATTCAGACGATAACTGAAAATTTATTGAAAGGGCCTTTCGACGCCCATTAAAGCAAAATTCGCGTCGCGACAGAAAATCGCGCCCCACTAAAGCAAATTTTTTGAAAATGTTGATACACACAGCTTGAATAGAGTATGCATGTGCACCGCGCACGTTGCAAGAAAATATCCAATCACAGGTCAAGGA
Source organism: Chiridota heheva (assembly GCA_020152595.1). Lineage (NCBI taxonomy): Eukaryota > Metazoa > Echinodermata > Holothuroidea > Apodida > Chiridotidae > Chiridota > Chiridota heheva. The sequence continues at coordinate 2,859,406 of JAIGNY010000865.1, read as the reverse complement.
ATAGTAAACACAAAGCAAAATACGCTCTTGGTTTGTCTCCACGTGTTGGCATCTTTCGTATCAAAATTGAACATTGCTCAAATTAAAAACATTAATCGTTGGCTATTTTGCGTTTAAGAAAAGGGTCTTTTCGCATTTGCTATTTTGTTTTCGGTCTGCTTTTTAATTTGTCAAAAGCGTAATTCGTGTACAAGGAAATTACATAACAACTTACTTCCGGTACCCAGGAGTTATCCTAGTGAATGTGTGTGGCCTTACCTACGTCATCAACTCACAGAATAGCAAAATCATAGGCCTACTTTGAGAAAGAAAGCAAAATGGGCAATGACAGATATTTCAGGGATAATGGACGCCAGCTTTCCAGACCGCGGGGTATTAAACGGTTGCCTGACTTTAGCGGACGAGCCGATAGGTGAGTCTGCCGAAACGGGACAGTAGGGAAAACTGTAAGTCCATTATCTCTGTTCATACACACATATTCATATTTAAAATTTAAAAGAAAATAATAAAACAGAGGACACAGTATTTTCTTCAATAATTGATATTTTAGAACAGAATTTACCATCGCAATGAGCTGAAATCAGCAACTACCCTATGTGTATTCATATTCATGAGTACGCCCGCAATTATGAATAGGTATGCCATGCACAAGATGCACTTTTGATTAACGCGCGCAAACTTACAGCGGGCTTATATCGTACACATGTTGTACGCATAACGTTCGTAGGCCTACACGTAATATTTTGTGCTTGTTTATGTTCAAATCCAAGTTCCCGAAACAACAAACCTTTTCTTCCGATAGCTACCAACTTATTTCCTTATCTTGTAGGCCTACACACGAAAAATTAGTCCTCCGTATTAGGGACACGATCCCGAATCAAATGATGATATCACTGAGTGAAACTTATTGCTAGAAATTTATCATCATTTTGGCTCCGTCAGTCCGTGGTCTTTTACAAATTATGAAATACTTCCGTAGAACGTGAATTTTGTACGCTCAGCATGGTTACGCGTACGCGAGTGTACACCAGTTACAGAAAGAGCAGCACGGGTGAGAACATTTAACGGGCGTTTTTCACGGGCGTTTTTACAGCGCAAGAATTGAATTGTACTGTTAAAGCGTTGCATTTCAAGCGCGTATAACGCGGAGTGCGTACGTTTGCGTCTCGGGCGTAAGATGTTCAAAATATTGCGCACGTCTATTTCAGAGGCGTAATACATTATTTGTGCATGCACGTGTACATGCGCCGGCATTACATGTATTGTTTAGAGCGTTTAACGATTTTGAAGAGAAAAACAAAACTGAGAACAAAATTGTTGTCTTTTTTTTGTTTTTGTTGTTGTTGTTTCTCTCCAACTTTTAGAACTACAACTGGAAACAAAGTGGAGTAAGTGTATTTAATTTTTTAGTGAAAAGGGGTTGATTTTCATATTGATAACAACTAATCCCAGAAAAATCTGGGAGCTTTTTTAGAAGACGTGCTAAATTCCATTGACTTTTGATTAGTGTGTGGAGCAACTTTTTAATGGACATGGGCACATCCTCAAATCGGTATCATGATCTGCTCTGTTTAGGTATGTCAGTATGTGGACTCGTACTAAACACTACTGAACGTTGCTAAAATACAAAATATAAAAAACCCATTTATTTCTGGTTCTTTTGCGTTTTGGGCGTGGGTTTAATGAAGAAAGTGAAAATTGCGTTTTGTGCAAGAGCCTTCGCTAGTGGCTTAATTTTCGAATAGCGCCTTGGTTGGATGTATCTAATTAGGTAAAAAGTGGTCGAAAATAGAGCGTCAGTAAAGTTAGCGTGCGTCTAGCATTAAATCAAACACTGCGTGCATTAAGTAACCAATATTTTCAAAATAGCAGTTGCCAGCGAAGTCGGTGATACGCGCACTAATTGTGTAAGCGTTTCCAAAAGTGAGGAATATGCTAAATGATCGGAATGTCATTTCTTCCGTATTTTAGAGTTTTTTTACGTACAAAATGTTCAACATTTTATTTGTAACTTAGTTTGAAAGATACTTTAAAGTTTTAAGATGCTAATAAAATCAAAATCGTAGCTCGTAAGAGAAAGATTTTTATTTTGTTATGTTATTTGTTTTTGTCTGAGTGGTTTTCAACATAACGAGTGTATTATGCGTTGTCTTACTCAGTATGCAAATATTGCCTTGCAAGTGGTGCCTACTGAGTGAGGTGCTTATTCTACTGGGGGCAAATGGGCGCTACCGGCCCCTATATAACGGTATACAATTTTTACGGCCCCTTATAGGTCCCGGGCCAGGGCGGCTGCCCCCTCCCCCTCCCCCTTCTTGCCACTCCCGTTCGTTACGTCACTGTATATCACGGCACAAGATAATGGACAATGCAAATTAGGGATATGCCCCTCTCAACCAATCACATTTCAGGAAACAAACTTAGGTGTACAGAAAATATTTTAACCACAGAATCTAAGTGTTATTGCTAATAGGCCCTAAGTGTGCACATTGGACTATATTTTGCTCATCTTAAATTTCAAAATGAAATAGTCATCATTGTCAGCAAGAAATTTTCGCCGCTTTTAGGTCTTACCTAAGTATATTAAAACGAATTCTTGTGTAATATAACCTCAGTTTGTTTCTGAAAAGATTGCAATGGTGTTCTTTATATTTCTTCAAACAACAATTGACCACATAGAATTTACTCTAATGTGTTATTCGATCGAGGGGCATATTGCCGTAACTTTTCCTTGAAACGTGAAGTGAAAACTTAAAGCCTCAGTGATATATTATTACTTGTTCTAACTATTAGGTTTTGTATTTAAATGTTCGTCACACGCGAAACTGTATTTTTGATTTTTTTTTCCCAAATGAATGTTAGAGTTTTGGTTTGCACAAAAAGTGTAGTTTTTACTTTTATAAATAACACGTCCATGAAAATTCCTTTGCTTAACTTGATATATGGCTCATCACTGCGGTATTGTTTAAGCAGAAATCGACGAAAGACTGCAGAACCCAATCGAAGTCTGAATTTTTGTTTAGCCAAAGAAGTATCTCGATATGGACCTGTTTTTATGAGGTCTTTGGGTACACTGATTTTAGGAATTGAAAAGTCTTCCAATTATTATAAAGATTAATTTTATGAGAATATATTTCTGCATTTCTTGAGGGCAAGAAAATTTCTTTAATCAGAAAATTCTTTATATGAAGTAAACAATAGATAATACTTTCATGGATTTCTTTCTTAATTCCTTTATAGTGCATCTCATTATTTGTATTTCTTTTAAAACCACGGATTACCATATTCCTGGTAAACTAATGTTTTAAACAGTTTTGGTGAGCTGGTGAATAATATCTCGGTAAAAGAGGAATTGATTTCAAACTGTCCTGCGGCTATCTATTCTTGTTTTCAAACTTGTAAATATAGTACTAGAACGTTCTTTGCGTGCAAAACATCCAAAGACTGATATAAGTGTTGTTTTAATTAACTTATTATGATTTTATTAAAGTTATTATTATAAAAGAAAACGGGCTAAAAGGGTTTTTAACAACTCGAAAATTCTTGTCATTTTTTTCCAACTTTGAAATTCTGTTTCATTTCAAGTTTACTAGTGCATACTTTTATTACTGAGGCATTTTCATTGAGCATATTTTTAGGCCAGTCAAAATACGGTTTGAGGTCACACTAATTGCAACATGATTTCTTTTGCCACCATGCATTTCTTTGAGGTCCCCGGGGAAAAAGTGTAGAAGTCTACACAAATTTATGAAGGGAAAATATGTCCAATTTGCATAAATCCATCATAGCCGCCAAACACATATTATGTTCAATAATTTGACTTCAGAACAGCAGATTTACATGGCTAAAGGTAATAAATAGAGGTATTTTGAAGTGTATGAATGCACAGGACATACCTCCATTCTCCCTGGCCTTTTTGCAAATAAGAAAACCTATACATTTTTGCATAAATCCAAAATGGGCGCCTCGGAATAGTAAAAATATCATTATTATTTTTAGTATCAATGTATTTAGATGATCTAAGATTAAAATAGGGGATTTTTTCATGGCAAAAGATCTTAGATACGGTAAGGTTGTTAATCCCGTTTAATAACAAACAAGTATATACTTAAGTTGCATCAATCCAAAATGGCTACGATGCACATATTGAATGCAATATATAGTTTGTAACAATACATATGATATACACTTGTAACACTTGATATAATCTCTGGCCATAAATTAAACCATGTTAAGTACTGCACAACAATTGTTCTGGTAATGCAGAGTAAATAATAAAACAAAATGACATAATTCCAAAATGACCACCATATAAATGGTTAAAGCAACGTACACGTCCAGGAGGAGAAATATAAACCTAATTTGCATAAATAAAGAATGTTCACATAATGGCTGAACAAATATTTACATTGATGGTAAGTAATAGTTTGAATGTTTACATGAAATTTGTTTAAGTGCATAGGATAAATGTCTTTTCTCAGTGCTTACATACATAGATGGAATCTAAACTAATTTGCATATATCCAAAATGGCCACCTCTTTGCATAGTTAATACCTACATCTTTTCTCAACTTTGAATAAGTATGATCTGATGATTAAGGATTTAAGATATAGTTTTTGCAACTGCTATATTATTTATGAAAATCATTTTAGTCTTTTATGTTATGAAGTAGGTGTATGCTTCATTTTGCCTAAATCGAAAATGGTTGTTGTGTACATTTTGCATGCAAGATATAATAATAAAATATGGCTACCTTTTTGGTTCACAATTCATTCACAATTTCTGTTCATCAGAGATATTTGGCTCCATTGCATTGGTACAGCCTACTCCACCACATTATCTGCAATCATTGCTACAGGACATTTTGTATTTTCGGCATGTGTATTTTATGGTGCTGCAGTTGCATCGAATAATCTGTAACAACTGGTTGATTCTTTGGAATAGGGAGGTATTTCCCCTCAAATGTACGCCATCCCCAATCCTCTGGATTCAAGTGTCACCACAACTCTCCCACTGCATTATCTCGAAGTACACTCGCAAACTATGAAACCTTGCTGCTGATGATGTTGGGGGTAAAGTTTGAGGTTCAACTTCAGTGGTGCTGCGAGCTACCTTTTTACAAAATTTAAAATATCGTAGCTTATCCAATCCACAATCATCTCTTTCATTTTTCAAGGCAATTATAGCCTTCTCACCTGCATCTACAATACATTTTCTCGATTTGTCTATTGGATCTGGTTGATCAAAGATGTGTGCACATTGTTAGAAATTTGCATCTGCTTTGATCTTCTTGTCCCCTTTCCTACATTAAAAATACGGTATGTGGAATCACAACCGAGGAGAGCATGAAGAAAAAAGATGTGTTTGCAAGTGCACTCTTGGCTTGTTTGAAGCACTAAATGCTATCTTTCTCTAAGTTACTCTTGGGTGTTGGGGCAAGAAATATTTCATGTGAATTAGCATCAGCGTAGTAAATAAGAAGTACAAGGAGATCAGTGTCTTCTCCGACAACAACCGTGTCTACGACCTTCGACCAGGCTACAGCTGTCTGAACTATGAGAAAGGTCTGCATCTTGTTTCGCATGGTCTGTCACACAACCTGTTTCTTGTAGTTTTTCACTCATGAGGTTAATGAATCTTTGTTTGTTTTCTTCGTTATCAAAAAAAGTCCTCTCTCTTTGTCTGAAACATCATAACTTCAGTCAGCCAGTGAATTTGACAACCACGCCTGTACTGAATCGCAGATGAGATGAGTTGTGTCTTTTGTTGTAGGACCATCTTCATAACCATCAAATATGACCACAGCTCTACCATATCTTTTGGTTACATACCGTTCATACTGGTTACACAAGCTATCATATGTGACCCCTTTTGACCAGGGAAGACGATGTAGGAGTGGGCCATCATCCAACATGTATTGAACATCTTTGCTAGGTTGCAGCTGAGGAATATTTATTTAAGACCAAACATAATCTGCAAGTGCTGCTTTGTTGGGTAAGAGAGTTAGAGAAGGTGATTCAAACAATGCAAGGGGGAAACTACAAACTCATGCTTAAACAATTCATCCAGTTTTTTTCATCGTTTACCAACCGTTATCATCTCTGGAACAGTAAACGGGGATCCACCTGTACTGTTTCTCCTTAAATCTGTACTGCTGATTGAGCAGCAAGAATTATTGCAAGGTCTGCTTTTCGGATTGTGTATTCGTCTACAGTCTGCTGGCTGTCGATTCCAAAAACGTCTTTCGAATCTCTTCTGTATCATCTGCATTAACGTTTTGTTGAGCTCTAACACTATTTGCTATATTGAAGAGTGATGTGTTGCCAGAATACGGATGTCTTTCTCGGAGGTAGCGCACAAGTACAAGAGTGTCATTTACATCGCGTACCTAACGAGCATTAGACTAATCTTTGTGTTGTTCACTTGTCTCATATGTAATAATATCTGTTATCTGTTGCATGACATTGTTTACCTTGGCACATGCAGGCATGGACAATAAACAGACTGTCCGCTGAGGTTTGGTCATCCCACACCCTCTTGTCAAGTTTATATTTAAACCCCCAGATGCCTCTGATATTTTAGGTAAGATAGTTTATGGAACTCAGGAAGAATAATGTGGTTTTTAAAAGAAAAACAAAACAGATATTCTAAGAACATACAAGAAAACAAAAAAAGAAATGTTAATTCCTATCGTGGTGTGTATTTTGTTGTTGCGATTAACTTGGCAGTCACCCTTTCCTGTTGTATCTTTAAAAGTATGTCAATTCATTCCTGCAATTCTGCGAAATTCAGTCACTTTTCAGCTCCAGGCTTATTAAGCCTCAATTTATGCAGGAAATATTCAATATCTTTCTACGGCTGCTATTTTCATTCTGCAATGTAATTGAACAAACTACTAACAGAAAATAGAATACGAATGAAAATGATGGTTATTTTCGTTTCCTTAAAGTCCAAAATTATTTTGCTTCTTTTTTATATCCCTTTGAAGATAGATGTCACCATTGAATTATAGAATTGGGCAAAAGTGTTTATATGATCTCGAAATACTTTTTCATCAATTAGTTTGATTTTTACGTGATCAGTTCTCTCTGTCTGTCTGTCTGTCTCTCTCTCTCTCTCTCTGTCTGTCTGTCTGTCTGTCTCTCTCTCTTTCCCCCCTCTCTCTCTCTTTCTCTCTCCCTATCCCTCTCCCTCTCCCTATTTCTCTCGCAATATGGGCTGAACATTTGGTAATATAGCCTCATACAGATACACATTTACCCACCCACCCTCTTACGCCCCCTCCCACCCACCCTTCCCACCTACTTTCCTACGCCCCCACCCACCCTCCCACGCACCTACCCTCCAACTCACCAATTCTCCCACCCACCCACCTATTTTCTATTTACACTTACCCACCCTCCCACCCACCTACACTCTTTCCCTACCTCCCTCCCTCCCTTCCTCTCTCCCTCCCTCCCTTTCTTCCCTCCTCCTCCCTCCCTCCCCTCTCCCCTTCCTCCCTTCCTTCCTCCCTCCCTCCATCCCTTCCCCCCTCCCCTCCCTCTCTCCCTCCATCCTATCCTCCCTTCTCCCCTTCTCCCTCCCTTCCTCCCTCCATCCCTTCCCCACTTCCTCCCTCCTCCCCCTCCCCCTTCCCCCTTCCTCCCTTTCTCCCTCCCTTTCTTTCTCCTTCACTCCCTCCCCTCTCTCTCCCCCTCCTTCCCTCCTCCCTTCCTCCCTCCCATCCTCTCTTCCCTCTCTCCCCTCTCTCTCCCCCCTCTCTCTCTTTCTCCCTCTCTCTCTCCCTCACCTTCTCCTCTAACATTATGTGTCTATGTGTCTTATATCTAATTCTTGGTACATTCTCAGGGTGGTTGATATTTTCGCCGTTACTACACTATAAATATTATCTGACCATCACCTTTCTCATATACATCTATGTGCAATCAATCTCTTGCAAGTGTTGTTAATATGGTGTCCTAATTTGGGCTGTTTTTCAGATACACGATGCTTATATTTTGCTCGAGTATTGTTCGTAGCTTCTATACGAAATCCCTTTCAAATGGAATAGAACAGTTGTTCAATTTGTCTGTAAAAAAATCCTTTAACGAATCAAATGCATATATAAATGAGATAAATTCTGACAATAATTCCCACACGTAGTCTTATATTACGATAAGGTCAATGTGATTTAATGAAATATTCAAAGCCTACTAATTTTTCGAAATTACTTTTCACACCATTTTTGTTGATAGAATACACCTTGAGTAGAATTAATACTCCTTAGTTCTAAATACCACCTTCGAACGTGACAAAAGTGTTCGTCTACGTATTGCTTATTATTATGTACATTCCTTTGAATCTATAAGAACTAGATTTAGGCCTATTTTAAAGGCTAGTTATCGTATCAACGGAGACAGAAATATGCAATAGAATTGAAGGCATTTGATTGGTCTAAATAACTTATAAGCCAATCAATTACCACCGCGGAAGTTACTTGGCGGGGTTTCAAACAATTTCTTTGAGACGATATGCGTTCTTTATATTCAAGTACAATTAAAGACAATTATTTTGTGGGAGAAGAATCTTTAAAACAAATTGTGGAAATATCGATCTAATTTGCTGGAATATCTGTTGACAATTGTTGAAAAGTAGAAGGTGTTGATTCAACATATTTTATATGAAAAAATGTCATAATTTAACAAGATTTTTTTTTCATCAGACATCTTACAGCAATGATCATGAAGTCATTCAGTAAATAAAATACTGTGGTATAACAACAAATGTTTCAAAGAACCCATTAGTAATGTATCACACTGTAGATGCGTTGGGTGTATCAAAATTAATAAACCGTTGATGTGATTCTTAAAGGGAGAATCTTGTCTCAAGAACATTCACACAACACCTGTAATTCAGCTACATACCTGAGACGTCCCTTACGATTCAGTTTTTAGCATTTGGGTAAATACGATGTGCCAATCAGAAACATTGAATTTATTGCATAGCTTTGTCCACATTATTACGAGAACTGGATTTAAACATAAAAAACAGCAAGTCATCTCCTTCACATCTATGATTGAAGCATACATTCCACACCCAACAATTTTACATCTATTTTTGTCTCCTTTTGCAGGTTACTTTGTTCAGTTCACCGACTATGTTGCACCCCACGCTTCAATCCTGACTCTTGTGGCCATTGCAATCGAAAGGTACTTTGTGATATGCACACCATTTACAGTGCACGGAATGTTCACTACCAAGCGGACCTTGACCATGTGCCTACTTATATGGATTGCATCGGCAGCTGTGTGCGTTCCGTTTTTACAACATGTTGAATATGAAGTGTGTACTGATAGTCATAACACTTCTATTCCAATATGCGCAACAATGACTCTCACACTGGGCTTTGAGGTTTATTTTATTTTACTGAACATAATGTTCTTCATCGTGCCTATCGCATTTCTCAGCATTATTTACACTGTTATTGGGCTGACTCTTCGTAACCATGCCTTAATGATGGCTTCAGTACAGTATCGAAATTCCGAAGTAACAGACGAAAAACAATTTTCGTCAAGTTCTTCTTCACGATTTTGGAACGTATGTGCGGAATGTTGTGCATGCATGTACCGTCGAAAAATGATCTGGGACTGTAAACGTAATGTTGCTGGCCGTGATGCATTCTTCAAGATGAGAAAAAAAGAAAAAATTTCAAGTTTCAAAATATCTCGAACGACGACAAACTCCTCGTATACATCATACAGCTTTGTTTCTAATGGAGACAAAAGATTACCAGAATCGAAAGAATGTAGCATTATCTCCAAAGATGCAGGCGGCGGAGAACTACAGCCTTTGAGAACAGATCCATTAAAATCGTCACGATGTTGCGGAGTATCGCGGGCATCATCCCTTACCCCCGTCAGATTCCCTAATATTCAGCGACGATCAAACCGTAGATTAATTCTTATGCTTGGAGTGGTAGTCGTAGTATTTTTTGTCTGCTGGCTCCCTTTACGTACTATTTCCTTGTGGCAAGTGATAGTATCTCATGAAGCGTTTGAACAGGCAAACATTGATCTTTTGATGATATCAATTGCTATTGGTCGAGTTCTTGTTTACATCAACGCAACCATAAATCCACTCCTGTACAACTTAATATCAACTAAATTTCGAGCGGCCTTCAAGTCAACATTAAAGTGTTCTAACGTAAAAACAATGGCAACAACAAGTTATTTAAGCAAGCAGTATAGTTCTTCGATCGGACATGGCAAAGTTCGTGGTGAGGGATTGTAAATTCCTGTCTTGACACAACTCTCTAAAATTAAACAGTATATTCATTATCTGATTGTTAAAACAACAAGTGTATCTCATGTACAGCAGAAAAATCCGTAGTCAACAGAAGACACCTTTTTGTGGTCTTATTTAGTTTTAAAGCTTCAAATAAATCGACGTTTTAACAGTAGATTAACGCAACAATAATATCTACCTTACACACTTCTAATTTGATTTCTCAGTTTTTACGGGAAATAATCACCACAGGTTTTAGACAAGATCATTTTTATCATAAGGTTTATCTAGAATGGTTCACAAGCGGAACTACAATAAATTATACTAAATTATACATGACACTGATGTTCTATAAGGTATAAACCTTACGTCGTGGAAGGGTCATTTTTTTAAACTATGTTCAATCAGACGAGTTTGCAAGTTTTTATATATAAACAGATTAATCCAACACCTTTCACGGAATCTTGGTAGCTCAGTGGTGATACGACTGACTCGTAGTCTAAAGGTACTGGCTTCGACTCCCAGTCTTGGGTAAGAAACTTCATTCCCGATTGCCCCAGTCGAATCGGCTAGGAAAAGAATACCAGCTTGCTGGGAAGTTAGCATGCGCTGGGGTCAAGTACTCTGATTCGCTTGAACCAATTGGAAATTGGTGATAACCACCGGCCTATATGTGCCTTTATTGGCTTGGAAGGATTTAAATGTCAGGTCAACAAGCAACAATGATTATAACTTTATTGTACATTGCATGCACTATGATCATTGTATATCTTCTACTATCCTTGGTATTACATAGTTCAATGCATTTAACTATTATTGTTGGCGTTTATGATTTTATATTCTGTTAATGTTCCAATATGTAGATTCCAAATACATGGATGTCTGTTCAGAAAGGCTTCGGAATATGTAATTGGCGATAAACAGTGTGTATTATTTTCTCAAGTGAGCTTGAGTTATGAATGTATCATAGATTTTGAAAACATTTGGGGTAAAGCTCTTTCAAAATACGTTTATGTTTATATGTACATAACACTGACAAATATCATACATATCGATAAAGTTGCACGTTGATTTTTACTTCTGTATCAAACATTATTCTCTCAAAAAGTAGCAGAAATCAAAACCCTGAGTTTGTTTTTGAAAATATTATGAACAATTTGAAATATCTCCAAACATCTTGCGAAGGATTTAATGAAAGCATTCTGGTACCCACCCCCTCCCCTAAATTTTTATAAAAAAAACACACTCTTTGATTTTTGAAATTTCCACGGGATTTTAGACAGATTTCCAGAGAGGCTTTAAGCAGCGATCACTATTCTTCGACAACGACGACCTTTCCTGGCTACTCACCGAAAGGAAAATTGCATTCGCTCAGTGTAATGCTCAGTCTTATGCGAAAGATACCAGGTTCGATTGTCAACGCAAGCGCTGCAGTGTGTCCATGAGCACTTGATTCTACTTCCTCGAGTACACTCAGCTGTAAAATGCGTACCTACAGTGCTAGGAGGATAACAGTGCTAGGAGGGAGTTATGTAATATTATCTGCTTGCGCCATGCCAATAAGTACCGGTCCTATGGATTCTTTTAGAAAATCAGGTATTGATTGGAACATTTCTGACATTTTGTATGTACAATACAATATCAAGTTTCTACGATATATATACATATATATATATATATATATATATATATATATATATATATATATATATATATATATATATATATATATATATATATATATATATATATATATATATATATATATATATATATAGACGAACTCGTAGACGAAAAGTGTAGACGAAAGCGCTTATTTCTAGACAAAATTATATGGTTTTCGACAAAGATGAGTTAATATGTTTATTATTCATTAAAGAAAGTAGATTTATTCGTACGAGATCCTTTCATTGATTTCAGCGAGATTGGTTTTGTGAACTATGCGCAACGAATATTTTTTTCACGAACTGACTAAGGTACCACCCATTCCATGTATTATTTTACTGAAATTTAATCGGAAGATTGACAATTCTTTGTATGCATGTGATGAATGTAAGCGATGAATATAACAGTTCACAAACAGGTGGCAAAGAGCTAGTACTTTAGCAGTTTAGAAGCCGAATAATAAAATGTTGTGAATAGTTGTGAACTTGTTGCTCCTAGGATATGTGAGAAAATGTTATATTTTAATCATATGTTAAAGATGATCAGTGAGAATAGAGCAGTGATTGCACATTTAAATACCATTGCGTGTACTCTATTTCGTATGGTCTGTGTACAGTCCTGGAGAAACCCATTTTTTGTTGTTATAAGAAATACATAAGAACTTGGAGCTTCGTATTGATTACGACCACGAATTTAGCCATTTGAACTTACATATGATAAGGTTATGTCAATAGCAGTTTTACTGAGATCACCGGGAATATATATTTGAAACTAGAAAAAAAATATATTTAAATTAATATTCATTGAATTTGACAGTGGTCCGTTCAAATCGATCGTGGACTCCTTGACAAAATAACAAAAGAACAACGTTGACCTTTTGTATTAGACTTTGAACAGCCGCCTAAAAACATGGCTCTGTGATTGCTTAAGTCATCGCAGATACTGGGTACATGCTGAATCCTTACTTTGATTATAAAGCTCTCTGTGCCCCGCGACACATAAGGCCATGACACACGCTCTTCAACCTTCACGATCTTCTGCAGTTCTCTGTTCCTCTGGCCAACTTCTCCACACACACACACATACACACATACACACATATATAGATATATATATATATAGATATATATAGATATATATATAGATATATATAGATAGATATATATAGATATATATATATATATGTATAGATATATATATATATATATATATATATATATATATATATATATATATATATATATATATATATATATATATATATATATATATATATATATATATATATATATATATATATATATATATATATATATATATATATATGTCACCGTCTTCCTCCATATTATCTTTGATCTTCCAATTTTCCACTTTCTTCTGGTGCCCACTCCATGATTGCTTCTCTTGCATGACCCGTCACGTCTTGCTTCATCACATTCCCAATCCAAGTCCATCTCCTGAATGCATTGCTAATTCTATTCACCCCTGTTAACTCCATGATCATCTCATTGCTCATCAATTCTATCCAAGGTACTCTCAACAGTTGTTTTACAAATTAAACACTTGAACTGAAATGCATCTAGCCTTTGTTCTTCCCTTTTGTCACTTTCCATGCCTCGCTTCCATATATTAATATTGACCGTACTAATGTTTTGAAAAGTATGATCTTTGTTTTCCTACCAATTGCACCATTTATCCTTACACTCCCTAGGTTCCTGAATGCGCATTTTGCCTTTTTTAGTCTATTTTTCATATCTTCTGTTCCATCTTCCATCTTTACTGACCTTGGCCCTAAATATACAAAATCCTGCATGTATTCCACTTCCTCATCTACAATCTTCACCGCTATCTATACCCTAGTGATCATTCTCATGTGATTTCATTCTCTCACTTTCAACTTCATACCAATACTTCCTGCTATATCTTTCATCCTCTTTGTCTTCCTTTGGATGTGGTCATGTGTAGCTGGTAGCAAAGCAATATCATCTGCGAGTCTAAATCTTAGACTAGCGAAGTAAATCTCCACCTGATGCCTGTCATTTCACCTACTACCGCCTTCTTCATCATCCAGTTAACTGACAATGAGAATAACATTTCACTTATCACACATCCCTGTTTCACACCAGATGTTATCGGAACCATTCTGTCAATTCGCAGTTGTCTACAACTGCATTTGAAATTGTCATACAGTGATCTTACAATTCTGATGATTTTGACAGGTATCCTGTACTCTCTCATAATGTTCCATATACCTTTACGGTGTAGATAGTCTAACGCTTTCTTAAAGTCAATAAAATGCACATACAGAGATGTGTTCCAGTCGTTTTACTGCTCCGGTATGTTCCTCAGTATAAAGAATTGTTCTGTGGTTCTCCTCTTTGGGCGAAAACCTGCTTGCTCCTGTCTCAAATCCTTCTACACTCCCTTCTTTAGTATATTAATAAGTACACGACCAAATAATTTACTAATGATTGCAGTAATATTACTTCTCTCAACTTACTACAGTTCGGGAGGTCGCCCTTCTATGGAATCTTTACAATTATCCCCTTGTTCTATCTTCTCGATGTAACCTCTTCTGTCCATATTGCAATAAAGAGATTCGTCATTCTCCCTGCAGTCACACCCATGTCCGCATTTAGCATTTATGCTGTCACTTGGTCAGTGCCTGGGGTTTTCCCATTCTTGGTCTGTCTCAATGTATCCTGCACTTTATGTCTAGTAATCTCTCTTACCTCAACTTCTTCTTCAATCCTCTCATCTGTCTCATGCACCCAATTTCTTGGTTCGCATCTGTTTAAGGCCGAGCTGAGGTGATCTTTCCACCTTTGCTGTCTTCCTCTTGTGTCCTTCATGGTGTCCCCATCTGTGTCTATTAATCCATTAAAGCAGCTGAGTTACTGTTCCATTTTCTTTTCACTTTTCGTGTTATTGTATAAACATCTTTCATTCGTCCATTCTCTGATGCTCTTTGAGCATCGTGTACCATTCTGTACAAGCATTTTGTGTCACTTATTGCGCGTCTTTACAAATCTCTGTCCTTCATTTTGTTGTTTTCACCTCTCTTTGACTCTTTCTGACTTTGTGCTATACAGTACAAAAATACCCCCGTGATCTCAGTAAAAATCCTATTGACATAATGTTATCACATGTAGGTTATATGGCGCCTCCATGAATAAGTAACGAATACCAAGCTCGAAGCTCTTGTGTATTTATTATTACACCAAGAGTTAGGATTCTCCCTGATTTGTGGAAAAGTGTGGATTTTATCCCCAGTGCTATTGTTACATGCAACCTTTCATCAGAATTCACCTACATTCCAAAGGGGGACCAAAATTGCGCGATGACACTAATATTCAGTAAGAGGGTGGCGCACTTTGAGAAAATAATACGATGATATCATAGTGACTCATGCTGACCTGCTAATGCAATCTTCTCGATTTGGAACATTATGACAATATATTATAAAATTAAACATTAATCAGAGAACTACGCCCAGCTACGCTTATTTATAAATATAGAACATGCTCGAAGTCATAAAAGACTGTTTTCAAGAAAATTTTCGAGCTTTTATCACTTTACAATTAACTGTGTCTTATGCTTTTACATCGAGAATTACTGTACCTGCCTTTATTCATTCAGTGTGTGGATAATTATTATCAAAATCAACTTAAATTTTCGTTGACTGCTGCTTGAGACAGAAATCATCATACAAAATCTTTGCCTTAAACTGTCTGCCGATATATCACAAAAGTGGATCTTACAGCTGTCAGGCCTATACAGTCTTTTAATGAGCTCATAACTCTTACGTACTTAAAATTTTGAGATAAATCATCGCATTGATCAATATTATTATCGTCGCGGAACTGGATCATTTATAATCTTGGAATACTAAGGACTCACCTAAATACCAACCGTCACCCAATGAGAGACGAGACAGATAGCTCATCATCTTCACTTTCAAAGCACCAGGTTAGGATATTTAAGTAGGCTAACATTAAGAGTATTGTTTTTGTATAATATCTGGAAGGAAGAAGGACTTGAAGTTTTGAAATTTAAATACACTAGAATCAATTTCAAAGTCACTGATCTTGATCTTATCTTTTGGCATTCTTCTGTTACTTTTCTATTTTTATTCCGTGATGGGTGACCGTGGCTTTTATTATGTAGGTCCAGCCCTTTGGAATGAACTGCCTGCTTCTATTCATGAAAAGTTCACAAAGGGTTTGATAAGAGATACTAAAGTTTTTTTTGAAAAACGTTTGTCCAAAGAGGTTAAGATTAATCCTAAGTCATTGTATTCGTATGTTCGCTCAAAGCAAAAAACCAAGGAGGTTATTGTTTCCTTCAGGGTAATGATGGTGTTACTATCAATAGTGGTGAGGATATGGATGAGGTTTTGAATGACTACTTTGTGTCTGTTTTTACTTAGGAGTCCCCTGCTGATGATGTTGTGGATTATTTTAGTGTGCACTCTTCAGTATCCATTAAAAATGTTGATTTTTCAGTTGAAGTTGTGTCTAAGAAGTTGAAGGGTTTGAATTCAAATAAATCACCCGGTCCAGATGGTATACATCCTGCTGTCTTACGTAAGTGTTCAGATGTTCTTTCTGTTCCCCTGAGTATTATCTTTTCAAAGTGTTTTGATGTTGGTGTTGTTCCTAGTGATTGGAGAATTGCTAATGTCATTGCAATCTGACCACAGTTTGCCTTGTAACTATAGGCCAGTGAGTCGTACTAGTGTTGTGTGCAAGGTCATGGAGTCCATTGTTAAGGATGTTGTACTAGTTCATTTACTGGTCAATGATTTGTTGAATTTGTCCCAGCATGGGTTCTTACCTAAGATGTCTTGTGTTTCTAATTTGTTGGAGTTTCTTGATGATCTTACTAAACAAGTTGATTTTGGTCATAATGTGGATATTATCTATTTAGATTTCCAAAAAGCATTTGATAAGGTTGCATTAGGCAGGTTCATGATGGAAATAAGAGCACTTGGCGTGGAGGGAAAGTATGACTGTTGGATATATTCCTGGCTAGTTCACAGGTCACAAAGAGTTGTTGTCAATGGTGAAGTATCTCCATGGAAGAAGGTTACAAGTGGTGTTCCTCGGGGTTCTGTATTGGGTCCGCTTCTTTTCTTAATCTTTATTAATAATATTGATGTTTCCCTTGGGTCCAGGATTTGTAAACTTGCTGATGGCACTATGCTGTACAGAATTGTTGATGATGCTAGGGATTCTTCACTTTTGCAAACTGATCTGGATAAGTTAGTTTCTTGGTCCCAAACATGGCAGATGTCATTCAATGTTGATAAATGCAAAGTTATTCATTTTGGTCAGAACAATTTGGCTTTTGATTACTACATGAATGGTTCAAATCTTGGTTGTGTTGATCAAGAAAGAGATCTAGGTGTTGTCATTACTAGCAATCTGAAGCCTTCTAAACAGTGTGCTTTAGCAGCTGCAAGGGTAAATAGGATGCTTGGTTTGATTAGAAGACATTTTTGTTTTCTTGGTAGAGAGCTTGTTCTTAGTTTACATAAGCAGTTAATCAGGCCTTACCTTAAGTATGCTGTTCAGGATTGGAGTCCCTTGTATGAGAAAGATAAGTTCATTCTGGAGCAGGTTCAGCGAAGAGCCATGAGACTTATTTCCAAAGTAAGGAACCTCTCTTATGAATCTAGGTAGCGAATTTTTGGTTTCACCACGCTTGAGTTGAAAAGAGTATACGTGGCGATATGATTCAGGTTTTTAAGTTCCTATCTGGTAGTGTACTTTGACTTCCTGTAATTTCTTGCATGTTTCAGCTCATCCTCATGTGACACGTGGTAACAGTTTGAAGTTGACCAAAGAGTTCTCACGGATAGCTATTCGGCGTTTTAGCTTTCCGCAAAGAGTTGTTAATGAGTGCAATGATTTGCCTGAGTGGGTAATTAACTCGACCAATTCTGTTCACAATTTGAAGGTCAACATTTATAAGTTCTTTACTAGCTCTGAGCATCTTTGATTTTTTTGTGGTGGTGGTGGTGTTAGTTTGAACTTTTTATAGGGTGACCAACCCTTCTTAGCCCGTAATCTTGTTATGTTATGTTATTCGTTCAGTTAACATTCTTAGTTACTTAGTTACTAGCTTGAATAACTTAAACATTATTTGAGAGCGGTGCCTCCTAAACCATACTCAAATTCTAAAACTTTCATCAAAATAGAATGAATAATGGTGTCGAAGGCTGGTTCTATGATATCATGGTCTTACATGTACTTAACCTTATCTCTAAGATGCTTAAGTTTATTGGATTCATCTGATATGAATGCTGCCTAACTGGAGTGGCATCTCCAATATCTACATCATGACTAATTAACCTGTTATAGTTAGACTGTCTGAAAACAAATTTGCATAAAACATTCAACAATGACGACACCTCTTTTTCTCCCTTTTCAGATAGATGACTTATCTTATCATTAAGACTTGCAAGCACATCAGAATGTTGTAACTTAATACACATTTCTAGGACATCATCACTTTTCTCTTTCACACTACTCTCCTGAACATTATTTTTATTAACATGAGTTGAAACAGGAAGTGTAACCTCTCTTTCATTTTCTGACGCTTCTTTATCTGGTTTTCTATCAAAATACTTCTTAATCATATTGACACGAACAATCTTTTCTATTTCCTTCTACCAGGAATAAAGGCAATGTAGTCAGTGTCATTTACCTTTTTTTCAATAAATATGCTCCAAAGTATCTTGCCTGAAGTGGTTGTCCTGTGATTGGCAAAAGTACCAAAACTTTATCACCAGGCTCAATTGTTCTGATTTTTGCATTTTCGTCATACCATTTTTTTATTTTGCTTTGTGACCGTTTTCTTTTGCGAGGTCATATGCTATGTGCAGCCTGAATTTGAATGTATACACATAGTCTAACAGATTCATGTCACTTGAATCAGTGTACCACTTTTCTTTCATCATTTTCAATAGTCCACGAACTGAGTGACCAAATACCAATTCAAAAGGACTGGACCCTAGAGATGCTTGCACTGACTCTCTAGCAGCAAACATCAAAAAATGAATACCTTCATCATTGTCATGACAGCATGTCTTAATCGTGTTTTTCAATGTTTGATGGAATCTTTTTAGAGCTCCCTGACTTTCTGGATGATATGCACTTGATGTTGCTTACTTAATACCAAATTCATAAATCAGTTGTTGAAAGTAAATTTTCAATTCTAAATTCTTTGACATCATATACTTTATATGTAGATGATTATTTAACGTAAAACGTATATGAAAAACATTCATCCTTAAAGTTATCTTTATTCTATGAAGACAACAGAATGGGTAACATGAATTTTTTACTTATGTTAATGATGTCTTCACGATATTGAATATAATAGTGATATTGCTTTGTGAAAAGGTATAGAAATTGCTGGAGGTCGTCATATTTCCAACCAGCTTGAGTTACTCGAGAAAAAGCTCAATTCAAACCGAAGTTATCGTATTTCTTCAAAATTTAAAGCCCTAATTGACATGCTATTCAATTATTTAAAAGACATACAATCTTTTGAATAAGACCTTATCAAATTTTTAAGCTAATCTAATTTAGCTAAAGAATTTTTTTTCATCAAATGAAACTTATTGATGGGGCACCTGTTCAACAATATTTTGGATATCAAATGTTTAAAAAAATTATAATTCATTAAGGCTTATTTAAGTTTATATTAAAAAGAACAAGTCTGTACATTTAATTGACAAATTTTCTTGGATGTTGTGCCTTAATCCCATTGGATAAGTTAGAATAGTACATACATTTTTAACAGACTGTAACAAAAATAGAGTTTTTAATTTCATCACCCTTTACTTTGCAATAACATGCCTCATATACAGAAGGTTTATAGGAATTCAAAAGAATATTAACCTGAATTTTCATTTTCATGTATATGATAGAGGACAATGAAAGAAACAAGCTAGTGTAAAAATCATGTTAATATCTTTTTTTCATTTAGGAGTTATTGCATTTCAAAGATTGCACGAGTGTGTTGAAAAGTGACCTAGCAGTGTACAGTGTAATGTCATAAAGGCAAATCCCCAACAATTTGTGTGTATTTCTTTGAAAATGTATTACTTCCAGTGGCGTAGCGACCGGATGTGTGTGTATGGAGGGGAGGGGGTGTCACACCTCCAACCGAGATTTTTGTCGGAAAATTGTGACTTTGTCTAGAAATTTTCACTGATTTTCCCTAACGAGATGAACAATCGGAAATGAAAAGCCCATCCCCCAACATGTCGGAGAAATTTGAACTGTGTCGGGAAATTTAATTATTTTCAACCTTAAAAACGAAACTCCTGTTTATTGCTAATCAATGCACATTTAAGTTTCTTAGTTCTCAATTTACAGCAAAAATATATTCACATGATTAAACACACACACACACGCATTAACTAACTCCTTGTCTGTACAAGACTGCAGATCTTGTTTTGATTTTATTGAATTCAATTACAATTGAAACTATTGTTTCAACCAGCGAGTCGACTGATAAGAGATCAGATAACACCTTCGTCCCGTATAAGCATGGCCACTTGTGACTGCTGCAAATTGGCAGGTAGAGGATCTCTGAGTCCCACCTTTCATCAACTACGTAAATTTCGTGTATCTGTCGTGGCCCTCAGCGCGCGACAGTTCTAGTATGGTAAAATACATGCTCAAAATCCGCCATCTTGTAAATAAGAATCATTATAAAAAAATCATTTAATAAAAAGAATATGGACTTCAAATTAAATGCTATTTGATAAAGATTTTATTTTACTGGTTACGAAACTACAATAAATTTCATCAATGTTAATTCAAAAATTTATGGCGTTGTTTTTATTCGCAAAAATCATGTAAATTGACAACGTTGAGGAATGCAGACGAAAAGTTCCGGTGCCAATCCGATATTTTAATAAGCACCTCCAAAACGTGATATAAAGAATGGTATCGTTTAGATACTTTTACTGTTTCAGAAACACAATAGAAAATATTTATTGCACCAAAATATTTGTTGAACAGTCACAAAGAGATGGTGAAGGAGAATAATATTATTTCAAATTTGAAATGAACGAGGCTAGTCTAACCGGAAACTGTAACAGCTAAGTTAAACAAATTGTTAGCGTGGGTACGTACGCCACTTTCCATCTGCTAAAGTAATCTTGCAACATAATGCAACCTGAATCTGCATCTGAATCTAAATAGGTGAAGGTAAAGGTAATGCAAACTTATAGTATAGCGCACATTACTGTATGAACATCCAATGGTGTTTTGCAAACTTACAGGTTATAGTATAGCGCACATTACTGTATGAACATCCAATGGTGTTTGGCAAACTTACAGGTTGAGTCGGCGAAAATCCTTCTGGGCATGAACGACAACCAAGAGTATGTATGAGGAAAAACAATCAACAAGTTTAGTACACTTGGGTTAGCTTTGAAACAGTTTAGACTTGGTGAATGTATATCAATGTCTGGTGGTATGGCGGTAAGGCATTTCAATCTCTTATTGTTTGAACAGTTAGGTAAACAAGGAGTATTTACATGTGTTTAAGCATAGGAAACGTGGAAGTTCAGATACCATGAATATTTTTTGTATTGATTATTACGTTCGGGTTTAGGTTATCATTATCAATGGCGGTGATTGTTATTGATTTTACATAGCATATGGAAGCAGGTTTTCTTTCTTCTTGTTTTTAGCAGAAGCCAATCTATTATTTATGACGTCTTTATTGATTGTACCTATTCTATTTTATGATAAATTAATCAATACTACATCACCTTGTGATATCTTTCTTTGTTTCTCATTTTTAAGAAACTGATTGAGGGCCGGTTTCAGATTAGGGAGGACAGACTAACAGAGGCGCATAGGAGTTAAAGACACCTCCAAAAAGGGTTTCCCGATTGCATGCATGCTTTGTTTGATGACAAATTGTGAAATTATTAACCTAAAATTGACAATTTGTTGAAATTTTGTTCGATTTAGGCAACAATTCCTGAAATTTTTTCGAAATTGACAGTGCTTTCCTAAAAAGTGGAAAATTTTCCTGGAAATTAAAAAAGTTTTCACGACCATGCAGGAAAATCCTCAGAAAATAAAGAAGATTTCCCAAAAATTGACGGAGACTTCCTAAAAATTAATCTAAAAAATCCTTAAAATGAAAAAAATCCTGAAAATGTAAAAAAACTTCCTGTAAATTCAAGGAGATATCCTGAAAATTTCGCATGATTTTTCCAAAGTAGCGTGGGCAAAAAGATAAAAGCCTATTTTTAAATTGTATTGCTTTGAAAATTCATTATGGCTCTCATGCGCGCATGGCCCTGATGATAAGAACTTCACGTCCGTATCCAAAGATTTTTGGAGTCTATATTTTAAATTGTGGCCCTTGAAAATGTTGGTCCAAATTGAAATTTTGATAAAGCCTTAAAGCTTTTTATCCAAAAGTGCAGATTTGTGGGTCAATATTGAAGATTTTAGGGCCAAAATGAAAGAAGTTTGGTCGAAAATGGGAGGAATTTTGGTGCATTTTGTAAAAGATTTGGTCCAAAATTAACGATAGCTCAGTCGATACGATTGCAAAAAATACCACACATGGTTTATTTGATATTTCACTTCATTATATTTATGGCTTCGACAAAATTTTGGGAGGTGAGGAGGAAGCTAAGCCCCCTTAGACACGTCACTGCTTTCTTTATTACTATGAATACAACCTAAAAAAATTAGATGCCACGACAACCCAATACTTTAAAGATTGTTGATTTTTATCAATATTACCTACACATTTGAAAATTATACTCAAAATTATACTCGAATTTTTGCGACACGGGGTTGTTGCACCCTGCAGTGCTACATAGTAATCAGGCTCTAACAGGGCCACACGAACCTAGCTACAATTCTAGATCTCGTTGGTGTTGTTATCTATTTACATTTAATGGAATTAGTCACAAGTGTCCAGACTTTTATGCAAAATAGTTTGTGCAACCTTAATACTAACAAGTTGAATAACGCCTGTCGAATGTTGAGTCACATACAGACATGCATATTTAATTATCAGTTTTAAAGGCAAGTTACTTAACTCGGAGTGGTGATCCATTATGAATATCGGGGATGAGGTGTTGCTATTATTTTATTAAGATTTTCATACACCAATGTCTTTCATCATCAGTTGTGAACAAGCTGACTGATACAAAATAAAATTAACAAGAGTGTTTGTAGAGACCCATGGTAATACGAAGCAAAATATTTGTTGGTCAATGGGGATGAGAAAAACAATTTAAGAAATGTATTTTACGTTTTTCTTCTTCTGTAGTTCATAACAAATGGTACTTAGATGAACGCCGGTGTTTTCAGTTTTAAAACTAAAAATCCCTATGAAAGAATGGAAACGTATAGGGGCCTTAATAGTTAGTTTCCATGCTCTTTTGTGGTGATATTACCGTATAAATCTGTGTTGATTTTAAATGAAATATCAGCTATAAAATGCCTTAAATCGCAGAGCTTCTAGGGGCTTCGCTCTCTTGTCCCCTACCGAAACTTCGCCCCTGCACCTCACTAGTGGCCCTAAGGTAGACCCTGGACCGCACGCCGTTTGGGCTAGCGCTTCGCGCTAGCATTGACGCTACGGCGTCAAAGATTTCATCAGGAAATATTCTTTCATAATCCCCCATTATAATTTCTTAACTACGCCCGGATTGCCTCTTCCTAAATTACTGCAAACGTTTTTATGTTTAATTATTGAGGTGAGGTACAGCATACACTTTATAAGAACAAGCTTTTCTATCTACTCCGGAGCCTTACACTCTAAGTTTAAGGAAACACGTGCTTTTATTTTACAAACATACAATGAGTATTGTCTCGGATTTGCCTTTATTACATCACATTTTATACTGCAGGGTCACTGTTCAAAATACTCACGCAATTTTTGAAATGCAATAATAACTCCCAAGCAAACAAAAGATATCAAAGTTATTTTTGAACCAAAGTGTTTCTATAAAACGTCAAGAGCAATCTACTGATGACCTATGACCTTATCACATGCACGTGGGTCATTTTGCGGATCAAGTTTGACCTTTATCTTCACGCTATTACAATTGATATCAAATTTGGTAAAAGTGGGTTCCCCTATAATAAATTACGACTTTTGACCTTTCAAACTAAAACAACCATTTTGTATGTGGGGTATGGCATCTAGGCATTCAGCTTTATCCCTTTGCTAGAAACAGTTTCTTTGAGAGACATATATACAATCATTCAAAAGTCATATAAGTTATGACCTTTGATCTTTAACACCACAGCAACATAACATTTCACTAAAAGTAATCGCTTGTCACCATCTAGCACCTACAGTGCAACGAAGCCCCATTTAAAAAAAAATTGTGACCAATATATGAATAGAAGTTACCTGGCTGTTAACCTGTAAGCTTTGATCTTTCCCATTACAACAACACAAATTGCAGTATTAGATCAAACAAGCCACCATCTAGCAACCGTCGTTTGCATTTTTTTGAAGATACATGGCAATTAATATGAAAGTAGGTCACATACACAATAACCCATGACCTTTGAACCTTTAGAACACCAAATATCATATATTGCAAGAGACTGTAATATCTTAACTTGTAGGTCGTTTCCGCAACTCAAAGTTGCTTTCCACTCAACAACTGCAGCATATCAGTCAAAATTAAGTTTATTGACACTATCCCTCTTGCCTATGGATTTTAATTATTTTTGCCTTTAAATCGGCACTAATTTTTTTCTGAATATGCATTTGACTGTAAACCATTGATATTTTAACTTTTGAAACACCAAAGAATTATATATCGCAAAAGACTTTAATACTTCATCCTGTAAGTCCCATCCACAACTTTAATTGGCCTGCTTTCATTTCTAACAGTCTAACACTGCTTTGAAAATGTACAAGTGTCAAGGTTTAAAATTATTTTCGATAACGCTGCGCGTCGCACCTGCACAGTTAGTCAATGAATGCCTATCTGTTGACGATGTATACAACGTAGGCTAAGTGGTATTAGATTGATTAGCGTATTTCTCAATGTCGTCAAACCAACTGCTCTGAAAGACGTCTGGCCTAAGGTAAGTTTTCTCAATATTTAAAAGAGGCTTATATAATGTAATTTTTACAACACACTCATACCATCATATGTACTGTTAATTTAAGTCTTCAGACCGTCCTTCATGTTCATTCTTTCCGTGTTTCTGTATCGAACAGATAAGCAGAACCAACTATAGGCCATGTTAAGCTTCACTGTTTACAAGAGTATGACATATGATATATATTCATAATAAATCAATGCAAAATTGTGCATATGATTTGGACACTTAGATTTGGTAGTGATAATAAGAATAAAAAACGAAAGGCAGTTCTTAAAATATAAAATCAAAGGCAAATGTTGAGAAAATTCAAAATGATGTCAAATTAAATTAACAGCTTTTAGTCCAACTGACCCTAAATATATTTTTGCAAAACGGTTAAGAAGAAAGATCCTGGGATGATAATCAGCCTTGTCAGAAGTATTTCACATGCAAAAATAAGTCCATTCTGAAGAATAAATAAAACCTTTTTTTGGATTATAGGTAAATGATTTATTAGGATCTAAATGAAATATTCATCTGCATAAAAGATTCCCATCATTTCATTACAATCATTTCAAACATTTAAAAACAAAGCATCAATTATTTCAAGGTTCCGCCCTGTCGCACCATACACTGAACATTTTCTCCAAATTGGGAGTAGTGGTATAGCCAGCCTTTTGCATTGAGGTGGGGACGCAAAACAAAACAAAATTGTGATGGCTTATTTTTTCTCCGACATTGGATCAAAAAAGCGGTCTTTAAACTGTACGGAAGTTAAATTTACTGAAGAAGCACAACAAAAGTTATTACCTAACACCCTACACCTTTTAACAATACTACTGGACCATTTAGTAAACTTTTTGGATCTTTTAGCAAAATTGCTGGACTTATGCACCTTCTGGGAAGTCGTTGGGGCGAACGACCCGGGCGACCCCCTGGTTACACCCATGGTATGGGGAGGTGGAGTGGAGTCACACTGTTCTCTTTCACGTTACAACGGCATCAGGCACTCCCAATACCCTTTTCGCAGTCTTCGCTCCATCTACATTGCTGTCAGCTGCTTGCTTTCGAGTTTTAAAGACTTTCATGGTCTTGAAAATTAAATCAAAAGTTCAGTTTCCATACCACACAATATCAGCTTTCAATTTGAATTTACAAAAAGTATGAAAGGGGATTTTTGTAATTCTTAAAATGAATAAGAAAACTTATAATCAATTATAATCTATTACAGCTGTACATCACACAAGTTTTGAAATCACTTACTTGTTGTGTTGACATCTTAACTTCACTGGATCGTATTCATGTTCAAGATACGTGTAACACTCAATAATGTACATTACGCATGCTGATGTTTTCAGTGAACTTTCAAAGGGCTTAGAAGGGATACCGGAATTCCTGCATGCATTCCTATAAGCATGTTATGAAACGTTTGAAGAGTCGTACTGTTATTTAAGGGTACGTAATTTAATACACATAACTCATTAGTCGGGTGACGATGGTTTGTGATAGCTGCATGTTGAACCGGATAAATGTACAGTCATAGCAGATTACATTAACATTCGCTCGAAACTTGATTGTTGAAGCTCTATCATATGAAATAATGATTGTATCAAAATTTATGTTCTATTTAAGTTATTAATAAAGATAATGGAGATGACATGTTCAAATTTTCTCATCTTGCGCCAAGGGTTTGTGAAAAGATTGCAAAACAATTTCAATATCCATCAAGAATTCAATCTTACCGGAAATAATAGGAGCATTGATTTCATGAGTATGATCAAGATACTCATATACATTCTTGTCTTTCTGTGCTTTGTCCGTGAAACGAACTTAATAGTTATCCTTTTATATTTCTTATCTTCAGCAACACCAATATGGAGAAAGGGAATTACGACTTGTGGAAGTTAATTTTCTTGCTGATTATCCCCTTGTCATGTACGTAAGCACAAAGCAATGCTATGAAATTGTATAAAACAAGGGCAAAATTTAGCGAAAGTTTGCATTTTGTTAATGTCATCAGTTGCAATCAGTAGAGATAAAGAGAGTAATTGTTTATATTTCTTGCTTGTTTGAATTGCAACCGAGAACTCGTAAAGTACGTTGACTAAGAAAGAACATAAATTTCCTTTATATCAATTATTAAGATTTTACTTTTTATTTTGTTTTTGTTCTCCATTCTGTATTTCATGTTTCATATTTTATAATATAGCAAATGGCATAAATGAATGTAACAAAAATTATATGTACTACTTAACACGTCAAAATTACATCAATGATACATTATGATGCATATCGCAGAAAACAATCAGTCCACTTAATAATTCACAAATACATTATCAAGAAATAGTTTACTTATTAGATAATACAAAAAACAATACGCTGGCACACAGTGTTATCGGCAAGATTCTCCCAAATAGTACAAACATGGACAGGGGAGTATCCACATGTTATACTAATAAAATTCCGTTAGTCACCATTTAAGATCGACATGAAGTCAAATTGCAATTTGTAACGTACCACCTGAAATTATTGTGACCAAAGATAATTCCCACAAGGTGTACTAGTAATTTCAAAGTGTCTATGTTATGTATGTTATCCAAATAATGGTACCCTAACCCTGTAATTCATGCGTAGGTTTTTTCCTTTGAATTCTATTAATCATTATTGCTTTAAAAAGTGTACTTTATTTTGTTCTTAACATTACAACTTTTATAATTTTCAGATCATTCTATGGCTTTCGACATTTCCTGCGACCCAAGAGTCACAATTTTTGTTGGCATAAGATCAGAGGTGTCGTGTAATGTTAGTGTATCTCAAAATGATATCATTGGTTTGTACTGGCGTAGTAGCAACGGCATAATATTACGGCTTGAAGATGGAACGAGACGAGGAGGAGCCGTCTTGGAGAACTGAACATCTCTGATAATGGTGCCATGATTATTGAAAATCCTCAGTATTCTGACGCTAAAAGATATGAATTTTTGGTAGTAACTCGAGCTGATGGAAATATGGATCATTCGCTGATACTTGTTGTGATAGGTTGGTTAGTTTCTGTTGACTTATCATACTGTAATATTTTGAGTCTAGCCAAGATAGAGGCGGCCATTTTCTCAAAACAAACAAACAAACATATAACCACATGTTGACGCAGACCTATATTCTAAATATGTACTAGTTGGACATTTGCCAAGCAATGCCCACTACTTGACCAACAAATTGTGGTACTGGTTCATAAGCAATTGTCTTATGATGTGGGTTGAGCAATATGCTTTCAACGGATACGTTTCTCTATTCTTTTTTGTTATTTTCTTCTTAAAGAAAGTGGACGACACATGTCTTTCCCAGAACCCCATACCCAAGCCAGTTCTCCAGTTCCTGCTTTAGGTATTCATTGTCAAGCGGTGTAATTTTTGCCGTCAATTGCCCCAGCAGTGATCAATCTTTTAAAATAGCACTGAATATTTAGATTTGCATCTAATACACCTTGCTGGGTACTTCAGCGGCTCAGTCAGTGATAATGCGATTTCAAATAGACATTTGACAATAACAAGTGTTATAAGAGTCGTAATCAATAAGTGGTGGATGAAAAAACTGGCTGTTACTGAAATGTAGAAAGGAACATGATGTGATATAATTATTACGCAAGTCCTTTACGGATAATATAATGTTAAGGACATTCAAAGGAGCTATAATGTCTGACATAATCCTTATTTCATACAATACAACCAATCTTACACATTTTTTGTGATTTTTCAAAACTTTAATGCTCCTATGATTGGACCCGCCATTTGTAATTGAAACATAATTATGAGGTCATCAACCCAGCAGGATCTTGCAATGCCTTGTATTTCTTTACAGCTTATCTGAAATTTTGTAGCTTATAAATAGTTGTTTTCCTTTTGTAAGGATCAAGGACATTTTGTGTACAAGTGAAATGATCCAACATGCTATTAAAGTTCTGTGGAATAAGAACTTTAATAAAAATAAACATTATAATCCTTTTGTCCCTGTAGAGTAAATAATATTATCATGCTCAAGATTTCATTACAGAATTGAACAAAATGGCAGCTTCCATGTCTTGAATTTAAACATGAATAACTTGAGATACGAATAAGATTTTGACTTGCTGTTTTTGGTAGTTGGTTTAGATTGTAATCCTCTCACTCCTTTTAGACAATAGAGCCTAGGCAGATAGATTAACCATACTAAAGGAAACCACTAAAATCTCCATTGCACCCCATGCTATTTATATTTTGATTGATTTTATTCAACATGCGATTAATAAAAACCACAAACCACAAATAGCTTTCAGATATTCACGTTGAAAACCAACCAAACCGTTTTTCACGAAAAGGAAAATTAAAT